>PVKE010036887.1:0-16168 GCA_004027555.1 Craseonycteris thonglongyai | reverse complement strand
AAAGCGGCATATAAAATCAAATCGTTTTTCGGGTCAACGTATTTATGCGAATCTTTGTTTTCAAACATGAATTTAATAAAATCACGATATAGATCTCGACTTACCAATGAGCATCTTAATAATTGTTTGCTAACAGGGTTGTCGTCATACTCTCCTAATTACGAGGCACTGGCCAATGAAATGCAATGCCAAAGATCACGCTGACAGATTGTTTTTTTTTATGTTTTCTTTTATGTTTTCTTAAATGATTTTATTATACGTGTGTTTTGTATTTACTTTGTATTACGTTTTGTATATATGTTTCTTTGTGTGTATATAATTTGTACAAAATTATTATTTTAAAATTATTTTTGTTTATTATTTTTTATTCTTGTTCAATAATAAATATCCTTAGAAATAGCTGGTGCCCACCGCCCTATCGATATTTTAGAATGTGCCCTAGGGTATAAAAAGGTTGGGAACCCCTGCCTTAAAATGTGAAATAAATATACCTCTTTATTATTCTTTTCACATGCATTGAAACAAAATACAGTAGCTTAAAGTGAACTACATGAGTATAGCCCCAAATGGATGAAATTCCAAGGTTTGAGAGATAAGATGCTCTGGAATATAGATGCCTTGTAACAAAAAATATAGCTACCATAAGATCAATAAAATCACCTTATAATGAAAACAGCAGTCCTCTAAATTTGAAAATAAAAATAGCTATGGATTGAACATTCACTATGTCACATGCTTTACCATCATCACTGTTAGTTCTTTTCTTTAATTTTATTTTTTTATTGTTTTTGACAGAGAGAGAGAGAGAGAGAGAGAGAGAGATACAGAGACAGAGAGAGAACTGAACTGGGGGCACTCCCCAGTTCAGCACATGGGTCCACATGGGCCAGGGCCGGGGCCAGGATTCGATCCTCGGTCCCCGGCGCTCCAAAGTGAGCGCTTAACCCACTGAGCCATCCCGGATTCCCCATCACTGTTAGTTCTTAAGATAAAGTAGATACAGTATATATCATCCATCCACCCATCCATCCAGTATTAAGTGAGTACCTATTGCCAAAACACCGTTCTGGGAACGGGAAATTCAAAGATGAACAAGGCACTGTCAAGAAGCGCACAGCCAGAGATGGAGACTGAGATGCAGTTAAATAATGTGGCCCAGGCTGCAGCATCAGTAGATGGCAGAGCTGAGATTCAAGCCCAGGCCTGAACCTGTATTCTTTCTTCGTTCCATGTGAGTACACAGAGAAAGAGACTGTTTATTATCAGAAGTAAAATAAGGGAGATGAGAATTTTAACATTCAATTTTCTGAGAGACCTTTCCATATGGGTAATATCTTATATTAACTTTGTATAATTTAAGAAAATTTGCCTAAAAGCATAAACATTTCCCGTTTCTGCTTTCCACTGCAATTTTATTATACGCAGGGCTCAAATTATTTACTGTGTACCTGGTATATACTCACAGAGGGAAAAAAAAAAATGACTTTATTAAACTATCAGTATTAGTAAAGAACAAGTAACACATTTGAGGAAAATTTAAGAAAACTTTAACTAATTCTTGAATTTATTCAGCATGCATTTATTGTGTACTTAACTGCATTTATGTCATTATACTAGATGCTGTGGAATATGCAAAGATATGAAGTCACAGCCACTGCTTTTAAGGAGCCTGTACTAAAAGAAGAGAAAAAAATCTTCAAGTATCTATAATGTAAGAAAAACAGCACAAGGAAGAGGTTAGCAGCAGAAGAGATGGCTTCTGGCCAGAGGTTCTGAGGAAGACCTTTAAGAAGGAGAGAGAGAAGTGAACTGGGCCTTGAATGGATAGACTTGACCATACAGAAATGGAGGCAGGTGAGTGGATAGTGGTCATTTCAGATACACGCACAACATGGGCCAAGAGGGTTGGAGGCGAGCCTGTTAACACCTTAAGGGCAGGGTACATGGTTTCCCTTGTTCACTGTGGAGTCTCCAGGCCCTGAAATTGTACATGACATGTAACAGTCATCCAAACATGTTAGATGAAAGTTCATCCAAAACATGTTGGATGAAAGTTAAATACAAAGGAAACTAAATTCAAGGCCTGAGTGGGTGACTGCCCTGGGGAGCAGTTTGGCAAGATGACAAGGTGAGGTCAAGGGGGAAAATAGTGTAGCTGGCTAAATCAGGGGGCTTTAGGAATGATAGGAGTAAGGATACAGACTTAGGGGACCACATGCCTCAGGTTCATGGCTCTGGGCTAGAGAAAGGAACACTGAGGGGGAGATAGAGCAGGGTTGAGTATAGAGGCTTAAAACTCATTTATATCAAATACCAAAAAATAGAAAGAAGGGACAGTCAGAGAGGAGGCAGCATTAGGGGAGGGAGCGCAGTGGTGTCCACATTCATATCAGGTGCTACAAGAGCTGCGTTGGGATGCAAACTGAAAAAAGGCCAGGAATAACATTGTACCCAGTTACCGTTTACTTCTACAGGATTGATCAAAGATCCTAGGTCTTTTAGAACAAGTAAACATAAAGCAACTCCCAATTTCCTTTTGTAGCTATAAACAGGTATGATCTTGAAGTTTTCTTTTACTATCTTTTTATCTAAGAGAAGGCTCTTGCAACCTCCTGCTGTACCTCCCCTCTTCCTATAGCCCAAGTTTAAATTATAAAGTAAATCACACATTCAAGTCAACGTGCAAACATTCCCTCGGCCCAGGATCTCTCCAGGAACGCCAACCTCAAATTGCTTGCTGCTCTCTAGTAGGCTAAGGAAAAATACATTATGCTGGGTGAGTCAGTCGGTTACATAAGCTCAATGAATAGGTGTTTATCAGGCCCGTGTATCTGCAAATATTCCAGGTAGCTGTCCTAGATATAAAAATTAAATGGACCCATTGCAAAATAATGTAATCCATTTTAATGATCTGGTAGGACGCCACCAGTGATAGTTGGGTGGCTGCAGGGAGAGGTGGGGGCAGTTCAGGGTGGAGGAAAAGCCTCAGGAAAGGAAAGAGAAGCCCTGTGCAGCTTTCCATATGGTAACCAGCAAGAAAGGGCGATCCCACTGAACACCGAGCTGAGTGGGGAGGGGGAAGATCTGAGTTTCAGATGTCTGCTTTGGGCTACCAGGCGACTAAGTGGCACAGAAACAGTTACCCAGCTTTGGAAGTTGGATCCCTTGATTGCTAAAACAGGTGCCTGTGATTTTCTCTGGAGCAAGAAACTAGAGCAGTATCCTCAAAACTCCTTTCTTAGGTATTGAAGTGGTAGGTAAGTCATTCTTCTCACCTGGGGAAGATGAAGACTGGGTCATGGTGACCTTCCCAGCTGCTCCCCTAAAGCTCCTGCTA
Source organism: Craseonycteris thonglongyai (assembly GCA_004027555.1). Classification (NCBI taxonomy): domain Eukaryota; kingdom Metazoa; phylum Chordata; class Mammalia; order Chiroptera; family Craseonycteridae; genus Craseonycteris; species Craseonycteris thonglongyai. Next base: position 12,831 of record PVKE010036887.1, on the reverse strand, counting down.
TTGTATGTAAGCCCGGCCTCTCGGGAAGTATTTCTTCTCCCAGACTGTGATGTCTTCCTATTAGTTATTTTTCCCTCTGAACCTGAAGAAAATCTTTTGGCTGATTTCTGAATGAGCTTTTTCTCTTCTGAAATGTCCTAACTGTGGCATGTAGGCTTATTCAAGAGAAGTTTCACAAAGATGAAAAATATAACTTAAATAAAACTCTAGTTAGCTCTGAGATGTGTTGGTGCTTTTCCAGGTAGGTATGTTCAAACAGCTTCTAGTTTTGATTTTTCTGGGAAAAACACTACTAAAAAGAGGTTGAGTTTAGAAAGAACTCTATAGGTTACAGAACCGTAAGATTGCTTATAAAACAGAAGAAGAGGAAACTGAGTTTCTTAGTCCAGGTTTTGGTTCTCCAAAAATTCACTGCCCCCCAAATTCTCTAATTGCTGACAGTGAAAAATGTTGAATACAGGCAACAATACTGTTAGAGACGCTACAGATTTTCATATGCACTACTAGGGAGAATCCAGGGTGTTATAAAGACTCGAGTGTGCAGGGATTGGAGCAGAAAGCTGTGCTATTGGCTGAAAACAGGTCATAAGTAACCAGCTAATCCCAGAAACTACAGGCAAGAAGCTGTCTTTCACACAGAGATATGATGAGTATTGGGGAAAGGATTTCCAATGTGTCTGTCTTGCTCCACTGTTTTGTGTCAACTGAACAAATGAGGAAGATTAAATTGGCTGTCATTACAACTACATCATGTTTAATAAAGTTAAAATTGAGAGAACATCTTTGTAAAATAGAATTCTAAGCCTAACACATTAATGACGCTTAATGAACCAAAAGTGGATAAATCCCTTTGGAGAGCCAACATTTAAACAAAGATATTAATTAGGTCACAGTTGTTTGCCAACAAGCCTTTTGTTTGATTACTGACAGTAAACAAAACCATATCCACTAGTCTTTGTGTAGAAGTATTCACCAGTGCAACAAAATGTAATTATTATACCTTAAGCACTTGCAATTAAATGACTTTATGATGACAACTCTGTTGGTTATGCCCTTCATTAGCATCTGCCACTTCCCCAGCCACTCCCCAGGCTGGCCACCCACCCTCTGGAGCATTAGGCTTTGCAGCTGATTGACATGTCTATATGTCCTTACAGTCTCCAGAATAACAGAACAGACAAATCACTAATTGTCTGGAAAGGAAATGGGTGATTCTAAAGCAGGCAAGAAAAACAAGTTGCTTCAAAAATCAAAGGTTTGAGAAAGAACATTATTAATGGCATTTTGCCAAATTGAAAGCCAATTGGTAAATCAGAAGCTCTGGAATACCTGGGGTATAACTCAACTCTGAAGGTAGAAAATGTACGTATGTCTTTTGAATCTGCCGAGGTCTAATTCTGCCATCAGCAACAGAAACCAGTCCAAGATGTAAATGGCCAAATGTACATCGCCTGGTGGGAACACCTTGTGACACCACTGATGATCACAGAGCCAGGGAGCCCTACAACAAAGGTCTCCCAAAACTGGAGTTGGAAGTGGGAAGAACAGCTCCATGATGAAATGCAAGCACACCACAGAAAACAAGATCAGTCACTGCAAAAGTCATGTGCTCTAAAGAGAACCCTTGTATTTTTCTTTTCTAAACTGTCTTCTCCCTCATTCTTCCCCATTCACCCAGATGCTCTGGCCCTACATCTAGAAACCAGTACTGACTCCTCTGTCTTCCCTCATAACCCACGTTTCAATCCATCACACAGTCTGCTTGATTCTACTTCATTATCTACCCCAAGTCCAACCATCTCACCATCTCCACTACTAAAACCACGGTCTAAGCCACCAACATCCAGTGGGGAGAGAGGGCGCAATTGTAAAAGTGAGAGTGAAGATGATCAATGTGGTTGTAACTATAGAGCAGGGGTCTCCAAACTTTTCAGCCCACGGGCCGCATTAACTACCAAACAGCAGTTTGGGGGCCGACTAAACACTCGAGGTCCAAATAAAAAAGAATCAAAACATAGATGTTGTTTTAAATTATTTATTTAATATTATTTTATTCAGATAATAAGGTCTCCACAGGCCGGATGAGAGCATCCAGCCCGCGGGCCGTAGTTTGGAGACCCCTGCTATAGAGGAAAGAGAGAGAGCAGAGTGGAATAGGCTAGAAAGGTGGGAGGGGCCAGCCTACAAATTACTTTGTAAAATCATGTTAAGGATTTGAACAAAAACATGAATCAAGAGAGAAAATTTTGAGATTCTCAAATTTTACTAGGAGATACTAGTAAGTACAGCATTAAACAAATGAACATAGTTTGATAATGTCAGCAAAACTGACTGGTTAAGGGGATGTTCATGAACTAGACATCCAGGTCTGTGAATCCATGCTGATGGATAAGATTTAGGAGTGACAGTTCTGCCACATTCTGTCCTTCCTTGCTATTTTCCTAACTGACCAGACTTTCCAAGGTAACAGTATTTCTCGGTATTATATAATAAAAGGAAGATTCTACCATCCATGTTGCAATACCAATAAACAAAAATAAATCTATAATGCCGTATTTTCCGGCGTATAAGACGACCGGGCGTATAAGACGACCCCCTAATTTTACAGTTAAAACATAGGTTTAGGCCTATATTCACTGTATAAGACTACCCCCCACTTCCGAGGCTGTAGTCTTATACAGCGAATATAGGCCAAACCTGTTTTAACTGTAAAATTAGGGGGTCGTCTTATACACCAGAAAATACGGTATATAGTACAATTAGGATCAAAGATTTCATTTGACTGGAACCCCAGATCGGCTGGAAAAGAAGTCATGTTTGAAACAGGTAAACTTCATAGCATTATTCATTTATGGTGGAAGCAGGATGCTTTGGGGAACAGTCTGTGAAATATAATACTAGAGAACAATGAAGTAAAAAGTAGAAATGAAAGGTTATTTTCCCTTTACCATTCAAGAACACAAAATAAAGGACTAAGAATGCTTGATACCCAACGTTTCTGGAATCTAATAAGAGTCACTGTTCTGTAAACTTGGAATGCCACAAGGTCACTCACAAAAGTCTGCTTGAGGGGCCTGCCTCCTGCTGCAATGTTCTAGTTCAGACCACCAGCAGCACTGCTTGAAACCTAGAACATCCTTCAGGTTGGGAATGCCCCACTCTTGAGTTATACCTCGCCAGAGCTCATTCCTGTCACATCCAGCCCTGGGGGGTGACAAGGCTGAAGGCACTGCTTGAATGCTGACAGTCTGGTATCTTCTCGATGACCCTACTGATGACCACTTTGACAATGTATGTGAAGTAGAGTGGGAGGTTATATTCCAGAAATCACCCAAAAAGTCAAAAGAGACAGCTCCATTACCATTGGTCATAAAAAAGTTTGGATATTAATGTTCATTTATTACTAATCATTTACCTATTTTACATGGACCATAAAAATTCCTGGTTAACTCCATCTGTTGCCTTTCATGTACTAACCAGGCCTTCTTTATCTATTTACTTCTTTATTACTAACGAGAATATCACTGGATACTATGACGTCTAGTGACAACAGTTAGTATCAGCAAGATGGATGAAAATCTGTCCAATGCCACAGGCTGTGGTTAACCTGAAAATAACTTACATTCTTTGAGCTTACCTGCAGCCAAAGATTTTTCCTCTGAGGAATGATTTCCTTTTCATTTTACACAACCACATTCTAAGATTTATTGAAACAGAATAAAAAGAGAAAGAGAAGAAGAAAAAGAAAAAGAAAAAAGAAAGAAAAGGAAGAGAGGAAGGAAGGAAATAAAGAAGAAAAAGATTAACTTACTAATAAGTAAGAGAGAACCAATCAAACCTGGATGGAAGATACTAGACATATCCAGAGACCAAGGTCTGGAACTTGCCACATATATAGTACTGAGATCTACTGTATAAGAGACCTGCTGGCTGTTTACCTTTGGTCTCTCAGCCCCAAACCCACCTTTCTGCACTTTCATCTGTGATTCTGGGGCTGGGCCTCTGCAAACATCTTTCAGAAGCTCTTTGGCCAGTTGGCTCTTTGTTAGGTTCTTCCAGTAGGGGGCCTCTAAAAGGAAACTGGAGGTGGGACACAACAAATGGTCTCCCTGGTTTCTGTCACCTGTCACTACAGTAGTGGGACCTGGCTCCAGCCTCCATCTTCTGCTAGTGCATTAAAAACCAGACTCATTATGCTCCTTCCCTCACAAATATGAGCAGTAGCTGGGCAGTGGTCCCTGGAGTTCTGAGTACTGACTCTTCAGGGCAAGGGTGTCCAATCTTTTGGCTCCCCTAAGCCACATTGGAAGAAGAATTGTCTTGGACCACAGATAAAAGACACTAATACTAACAACAGCTGATGAACTAAAAACAGAAACCAAAAAAAAACTTTGCAAAAAAATGGCCTCATAATATTTTTTAAAAGTTTGCAAATTTGTGTTGGGCCGCATTCAAAATTGTCCTGGGCTGCATGAGGCCCAGGTTTTGCTTTAGGGGCTCTCCTTAAGAGTTCCTAGATCTGATGATCTGTCCTAGGTAGCTGCCTACTAACGTTATTACCCCAGTGTTTCCTTTCACTTTTCCAGCCCTCCAATTCCTATGCAACACAGTTCCTATATTAAGTCCTTTCTGTTGAAATACCTTGTCTCACAAGATCCTTTCTTCTCATCAATTCCCCTTTGAAACACATCTTGTGAACATCCTGATAACTGTGAAATTCTGCAACCTTACCCAACAACCTCCTAGCGGTCTAAATAAAAAGCTAAATTTTTTATTAATGGAAATCCAAAGTGCTAAAACAACTGTGACACAGCAAAAATGATTATGTTCTACCTCTCTGTAATATTAAGCCGTATCTTGGGTTTGAAATATTTTTATGGTTGGCCATCTTAAAGCAAGGTGAAAATTCAAATAAGCTTTTAGTGTGAAAATATGAAACGACTGGATATGTTATTTGATACCACATTCTGAATATGCAGCTAAGTATCTGAGTTATGGTCAGGAATACGAAGAAAAATTAACAGAACATTAACTTATTTGGAGGTTTCTATCAGGCTTCCCAAAAAGGATAAATTGAAAACTGAACATTATTGGAAACAATAAATTCTGCAAGTGAAATTCTTACCATAATCTTGTCGCTGTCAATAATGGTGTTCAACCTGTGTGCAATGGTTAGCACAGTGCATTGGGCAAATGTCTCACGGATTTTTTTTTGTATTAACTCATCAGTTCTGGAATTGAAGTTGAAGTTGAATTTAGTTCAGTAAAGACAAACTTAAGACTTAAAAAATCACATGATATGTTTTTAATGTTTTAAAAAATCAATACTTTAAGCATGAGCTTATTCTTTAAAAACTAAGTATAAAGTCTATTTAGAAATACTATTTTTAATAAAACAATGGAAGATATTCTTCCCTTCAAATTGCTTGAAACTATGAGAAGGTGAATTTAAGAATCTAGCTCTCGGGGAAGCCAGGATGGCTCAGTGGGTTAAGCGCTCACTTTGCAGCCCCGGGGAACGAAGATCGAATCCTGGCCCCGGCCCATGCGGAACCATATGCTGAGCTGGGAGCTCCCCCAGTTCAGTTCTCTCTCTGTCTCTGTGTCTGTATCTCTCTCTCTCTGTCAAAAATAAAAATAAAAATAAATAAAAATATATTTATAAAAAAAAGAATCTAGCTCTCTTAGGATGCCTAATAATATAATTAACACTGTATAACATGTTTTGGTTTCTTCCTATTCGCCAGAATGAATGAATGCTATCAAGGGATATCTTTGAGGCAAAGAGAACCCTTAGAAAAATTTCTCAGCTTCACTAAACGCTTCTTATTTTAACCCATTTAAAACTTGGATTCCAGGTTATACAGAACTCAGCTCTGTACCTTGGATCCACATTTGCTGTCGCTTCATCAATGACCAATATTCGATTTTTTTTTAGAACAGCTCTGGCAAGGCACACCAACTGTCTCTGTCCAACACTGAAGTTCGATCCGGATTCTGCTAATTCAGTATCTATTTTACCAGGAAGATCTTCAATGGCTTCTTTAAGTTGCACCTGTGGATGTAGAAAGAAGAAGGGTTTTTTTTACTAAACAAACTACTACTGAAATAGACAAGCTTCCTAGACATTAAAGCTTCAAGACTTCAGTATTTTATGTGTATGATCAGGAATTTATAGAGAAAAAGCACAATAGTGGTTGCCTAGTGCCTGGAGGGTTAACTATAAATAGACACAAGGGAACTTTTCAGGGTGATGGAAATGTTCTAAAACTGGAATGTCGTGATTTACCAAAATCACCGAATCACATTTGCAGGAGGAAGTTTTCTGGTATGTAAATTATATCTCAATAAAGTTGGTGAAAAGTTATCATCTCAGTGTCCCCGATCCCTGGCATATGACATCCACTAGGATCCCCTCCAACGGATTAGTTAAGGAAGTCTCTCAAAAAATGAAGCCATTTCTCCCAATGTAGTCTAAACAGAAAAGTTAAAAGGATCTTTATGGACCTCTGATTTCATTTAAGTTGGTACATCTTTCTGCAGTGAAATTCTAGAAGATATGGGGAGTACGGTTAATCATCAAATATAAAGAAAGGTAGGATGATCCACTGCTCCTGAATTCTCAGTGTACATTTAATTGTGAAACTGTGACACACCTTTAAAAACAAGAATAAAAACGTAGCAAAAGCTTCAGGGTACTGTGACCTGCATTCACTCTGCAGCATTAAAACATGTTTGCCAATAAATAATTAGTATCACATACTAACTGTATAATTTACCTTCATGAACACTTTCTTATAAAACTTCAAAGTATTTTATTAGCATGACCTCATTTATCTTTTAGTTAATAATGAAAAAACTATTAATGTCTCTATTAAGTAGATATTCCCTAGGACCAGAGGAGTAAAATGAATGTTGCAAGGTAATTAATTAGCCACTAGGTCACTAGTAGAGTTTGACCCCATAATTATAACTTCCAGTTCAGTGTTTTGCTAAGGGCAAGTAAGATAATGCATCTAGTTACTTTGGGTTCCAGGAACAAAGTTAAAATGAGAACATCAGGCAGTGTATTTTGGGTGTTTGTGTATCCATGTCATCAATGTTCTCCTAGGGGGAGAACAAAGTTAGTTAAACCAAAATGCTCCTCCTTAATTACCTGCAATGCTATAAATGTACATACACATACACTGATGCTGACAAATTAATTACATTTTATAAATTACCTCTTTTAACGCATTCCATAGTTCCTCATCTGTATGCTCATTAAAGGGATCCAAATTTCTCCTCATTGTTCCAGTGAATAAAACAGGTTCCTAAATATCCCAAAATAGTGAATATTATTACTGTAGCCCCTTTTCCTTTTATTCCAATGCTAACTTTCAGATCAGAATTAAAATTCAAAAAACCCAAATTCACTATAATCATGAGTTATAAGGCTGCAAATGCTTATTTACAAAATAATCTGTTCATGAATTTCCATTGTATACGGTGAAGTCCAAATATCATCTGGACCACTGAACACTAACAAAGGAAACTGTTGGAGTACGTCATCTTAAAAAGAAACTGAAGAAGAGGAAGATTTGATTTTTAAAAATGCTTTCCTGGGAGTGATATCTACTTAAATAGAAAAAACAAAGATGTAATTATTTGAGGACGTTTACATCAAGAGAGTTATATAAATTAATTGTCAATCCTGGTGTGATATTGGAAAATATTGAGAGCATGGTTAGTTGAAGTTTGTGCCTCAAAGCAAAATTGTTAAATATTTTCATATTGCACTGAAGAATAAACTAGGCTATTTCCTCTGTTGGTAAACAGTCTTTTAGGATTGGGAATCTGTCCACATGATCAAATGGGACAACCTGTTTCTTTTTGTCCAAAGAGAATGAAAAATAATGGGGCCAGTGGCACCTTTATTCATGAAGAGATCCCCTCTGATTTGCATCAGCTAATCCCCATATTATCTTGTCCATGCATCAAGATTACAAGACTCACAGAACCCTGTTATTAACTGCAAGGGCTGAATAACCTGAAATCCATTGTGACATGTGTCATAATAAAATTATTTTCATTTAAATAGCTCTTCCTATTCATCTGCTTTGGGAGGAGCTGCAACTAAATTGCTCTTGAAATATACACCTCCTTTTGTGCTTCAGGAAAGAATCTTGCACCTAAGCTTAAGTAGGCCGTTTAAGTTTTCTTCTTCTGGAAGGATCTAGGAAACCAAGGGCATAAAAATAAGGGCTACAGAAAAGAGTCCAATTGGGTATTTTCAAGAAAGGTGGTAGAAAAATGAGATGCATAGCTATGGGAACCAGAGATGTGACTTTTCCATCAGTGCTGGACTCAGAATCACCAGCTGCGTATCTCACCTGGCCTTAGGGCCGTGACAGGGCTCGCAGTACTAGCACATTTGGGAATGGTGGTTTTGGTGGTTCAAGAGAACCAGCACAGGGACACACATGGAAAGTTCAATCATCTATTTCCTAATCAGCACCTCTCTCAACACTTCCCTCACTTCCTTCTCTTCAGGAAACTCTTTGAAGTGAATGAGTCTCTCCAAATTGGAAACTAAAGTGGGAGTCTTTGCAGAAACAGGCGCTGCTCACTGTGAGCCCCTGACCAATGCCAGCAGTTGCTTTTTGCTGACCTTAAAACACAGACCCTAGATATTCTATAGGCCTTAAGGAGGTTCTGATAATTATCACCAATACACTGCCAATTATCATAAAAAGAAAAAAAAATTAAGTTTAAGCATTTTCCATTGCAAATGGGTCCCTACTAAAACCTATACTGCCAATCTAAAAGGGTGTATTAGGCAATGACTCATGTTTATTTATCAGTATGAGATGAAAATAGTTTAGTAAATAAGAATATTTCCTGTTAAGATGTGCCAAGTATATATTTCAAAATGAGTAAAATTTCAGTCAAAACTTGTTGAATGAAAAAAGTATTAAAACATTGACTGAAGCTATATATATATATATATATGTATATATATATATATATATAATTTTTTTTTTTTTTAAACCAGCAGGCAATTTGTCAACAATGCCTGTTTTACTATGCCAAAGTGTTTTATGCATGGCATTCATTTTGGTTTCTACTCATTTTACTTTTATCTACTTGTCAAATAAGAATCCACGAGGGTAGGCTGATAAATTTTGCCTCTGCTGTAATATTTTTTTTGTTACATTAGACATACCATCATTCTTGACCTTGCACACACAGATGCTTACATTTTTTACCCCGTGCACATTGAAATGGAAGAGCGTTCAGATGTTCGATTCAAACTGCATGCTGTTATGGAATTCTTAACAGTGGAAAAAGTTCCTCCAATTTTTTTGAAAATTTATTTAAAAAGATGAGGACTTTTTAAAGAGCATTACAGGTAACACAACTTGGATCCATCATTACGACCCCAAGTACAAAAGGCAGTACATGGAATTCCACCATAAAAGATCACCTTCCCAGCTGAGGCCTGAGTTTTGAATTTTTTCGGCTGAGGTGATCCCTGAGGGCAGCATTCCATGGACAGTCTTTTGTTCTCGAGGTCATAATGATGAATCCAAGTTCCAAGGCCTATAATGATCTTTAAGAAATCCTCACCTTCTTTTACAAAAATTTCAAAAAAATTGGGAGGAACTTTTTCTACTGGTAAGAATTTAATAATAGTATGCTGTTTGAAGATATCTGAACATTCTTTCACTTCAATGTGCACGGGGTAAAAAATGTACCGGTAAGCATCTGTGTATGCAAGGTCAAGAATGATGATGGGGAGATACCATGTGACTTCATAGAAAAGGTTATAGGCAGATGTGTCTAATGGAACAAAAAAAATATTACAGTGGAGGCCAAATTTATCAGCCTGTCCTAGTACTATATTATCTTCAAAAGGTAATATGTGTTCATACTAGACACATAACTGTAAGAGCAGATAAGGGTGAAATTAATTATCATTTCAGATAGATATTATTTATAGTATCCACCTCCAAACAATGAAGTTAATAAACTAATCTTATAAGTGATATAAAAATATTTGCAGGCAGAATATTTCAGTCGAGATATTCATGGTAAGGCACACAACCTGCATGTAAATATATACTGAATTTATTAGCCTAAGTACTGTATTTTTTCTGAAGGCACAGAATTAAACCTCATTTAATAAGAGTTACCTAGCATGGTACAGTTAGGAAAACAAATGCTCTTATTCAATGTAATATGGAGCATTCGTATCAAACCTGCTATTTATCATGGTTTAATGTGTACACTTCTTTTTATCCTTTGTGCCATCCATACTCAGTAATAATTTTTTCCTTTGTTTCTAACATAACACAAGTTCATATTAGACGTGTGACCCAAAAATGGCCACTCTGAATCAAAGCATTCAGTGTAGTAAATTGATAATCCCTCAACACAACAGCAAGATTGAAAACTACAGTCTTACTAGACCTTTTGTATAGAGTACCAGAAGACAAGCCTCTCATTATCCTAAAAAGAAACCCTATCCACTAACCTTCAGATACTTAAAACGACCCAAGAACAAGACAAAAACTGTACAAGTGGTTACAAACTAGGCAGATAAAGCACAACACTTTACTTTACCCTAATCATTTCAGTCCCAAACCAGGAAGCTGCCTTTTATTAAAATATATTCTCAGGAGGAGCTACTGTCACTGTTTCTTTGAGTCCTAACAACTACATTTTCACTTCTAATCTGAGGACCTTTATTAAGGGCAGCTCATCTCCCTGTTTTCAAGAATGAGGGAGAATCACCTGAAGTTGCTTGAAATCTTGGTTTCCTTTTTTTTTTTTTTAATCCCGTAGCCTCTGAATGAACCGATCACCATCCATATTCAGAAGAAAAGAACATTGTTCACCAACAAAGGAAAAAGAATTTAAGTCGTGTAAAGTCCTCTTTCGATACAAAAAGGTCAAGAGCTCTGGGGAGCAGTTCCACGGCTTTAATGAAGACTTCAGTGTCAGAAACAAAGGCACGACTGCATTAGGCTGGAATCCAGTTGTATTTCTTTACTAGTAACAGCATACCCACCTCTTCTCCCTTTGAGTTTTGTTTCCAAGAAGAAAAAAAAAAAAGGTAATAAAGAAGAAGTCTTAAAGAGACAGCTCTGGTTAAACTTTTTCAACCTGCTAGACAACCCAAGGAATGGAAATACCAGTAAAGCAGAGTAGATTGTTAAAAAAAACACCTAGCTTTTGCTTTGATTTTTTAGAAGTCTGTTAAATATAAAAAATGAATCTGTTTAATCATAATATAAAGATGATAGCTGTTGATCTGTGGCAACCCTTGGGGTGCAATTATAATATTGCGTTTCCATGGAATTCTCCTTCAATTGTAAACATTTTCTTTGTGCCAATAGAGACAGGGACTCTAGGTGTGGAAAACCCATCCAAAGAGGTTTTAAAATCCACTTTTCCAGATCTTTTCACAGTTAGGTTAATTCCCTGAATATAATCTCACCTTGGTGTTCTGTTGGGGATAACATTTATTTCCGGTCATGAGCTATCTGTTCTGTTTATAAAATTACCGTATTTTCCGGTGTATAAGACGACCGGGCGTATAAGACGACCCCCTAATTTTACAGTTAAAACATAGGTTTAGGCCTATATTCGCTGTATAAGACTACAGCCTCGGAAGTGGGGGTTAGTCTTATACAGCGAATATAGGCCTAAACCTATGTTTTAACTGTAAAATTAGGGGGTCGTCTTATACGCCGGAAAATACGGTATTTAGGAAGTGCTTTTATTTGCTGCTTATTCCTAAAATTCAGAACACAAATTAAAGTGTAAGTGTTTTTTGTTTGTTTGTTTTCTTTTTTGAGAGAAAGTGAGAGAGACAGAGAGAAGGGGGGAAGGACCAGAACAGTCTCCATATTTGTCCATCATTAGTTTTTTGATAGTTTCATTCTACACAGGTAGATGTGCGGCTGTGCTGGGCAGAACTGAACTGGGGGCTTCCCTCATGGGAGGCAAGAACTTTGACTGCCATCCTGGCAGTAACCAGTTGCATGCTGCAGTTCAGCATGTGGGTTGGCATGGGCCAGGGCCAGGGCCGGGATTCCATTCCTGGACCTTGAGGTTGCGAGGCAAGTGCTCAACCTGTTGAGCTACCCAGGCATCCCTTGAATTTTTAAAAATAGGTACTTGTTTTTGAAAGTTCCCTCCAGGACTGTCCCAACTGTACATGTCATCACTTCCTAGCCTCTGTTCATATGCAGGTCTCTGCTGCTATCACACCTCCCCCAGATTTGGCCTGTCTGTCATAGGGTCAAAAGAACTGGGGATGAGCCTGGAAGAGTGACCACCGTGGAAGCTCACTGCTGCGCCCAGGACTACACACAGCAAGCAGGGAGCTGGGGAAGATGATGCAGGCCTGGGTCATCACATCTGGGGATCCAGGGAACAGCACTGGGTACCCACTTTGCTGAGTCTACTATAAACTTCTTTTTTAATAAAGTTCTTTTTAAAAAATTTTTTGTTAGTTTTTGACAGAGAGAGAGAGAGAGAGAGAGAGAGAGAGAGAGAGAGAGAGATACAGAGACAGAAAGAGAACTGAACTGGTGGCACTCCCCAGTTCAGCACATGGGTCCGCACAGCCAGGGCCGGGATGCGATCCTTGGTCCCCGGCGCTGCAAAGTGAGCGCTTAACCCACTGAGCCATCCTGGCTTCCCCAACTCTAAACTTCTTAGAGGCCCTAAATCAGGGTGTTGAGACCCAAGCAACACTGTTTCCTGTTCATTTGGCAGAAAGAGAGATGTAAGTTTTCTGAAGTATAGACACGTAACAAAGTAACTTACAAGCCAACAGAC
>PVKE010036886.1:0-16166 GCA_004027555.1 Craseonycteris thonglongyai | reverse complement strand
TGTACAAAGGCGAAAGCTAGGAAAAAACTTATACATTCGATATCGGAAACATACCAACGAATATAATAAACCTGTGTAGATACTCAAACAATATTTTAAAATTCTAACAAATGTATAAAAATAAATTATAGTTTTACTTAGTGTTTATGAAAAACTTCTGATGCAGTCAAATAATGGCGGGTGCACACACATCGGGCCGCGGGCACAGAGTTGGGAATCCCTGTTCTAAGGGGTTAGGAGAAAGAGGCTGATATGTGGACATTCTGGCAGGGTAGGTTTTGGTTGGAAAGTTTTGGAATTTGAACATTTATGATAAGATATGGTAAGAGGCTTCAGCACCAGATCTCCTTGGACAATGGACATTTCACTTCTGAAAGGGTTCTGGTGTTCAAGTTCCAGTCATGTCTGGTCCTTTTGTTCCATGGGAGGGAGGAAGACTTTGGTTTCAGGCATAGCTGGAGGTTAACGTTCTCTCCTCTGAGCATCCTTTACCTTCATGTCTTGGGGTTTTGGTCTGTTACCTCTAAAATAAGGTGACTAGACATCCCGCCTTTGGTGGGACAGTTCTGATTTTTAACAATTTGTCCTGCGTCCCGCGGCATTTAAAAAAAGTCCCGATTTTTGGAGAGAATGCACAACAAGCTAGGGAATGGCGGGAGATAGACCAAATTTTTAATCACGATCCCCCCCCCCCCCCCACACCCCGGGTCAATGGTGTCCCGCTTTAGCAATGTTAAAATCTGGTCACCTTACTTAAAAAGCAAGTCAGTATCTTAGAATCAGGATAGCATGCTGGCATGGTGTGGGGAGAAGAAAGGAGGGGCTGTAGGAGGAGCTTGGCTGAGGCAATAGTAAACAAGCTAGCACAGTGCAGGGTGTGACAGATCTTAACCAGGGACAGAAACACCGCAGGCTGGTGAGCATGACTGATGGAGGGAAAAACCCTCCTACTCCCTTCCAGAACTTTGGCAGCAAGGGAAGGTACAGATCTGTCAGTCTAGAATGAGATTGGCTACAGTGTTGGACAATTCTGGAGTGCATGGAATTATGAGCCAGAAAATTTAAATGGAAAGAAGGCAGAGACTGGGGCCTCTCTTCTCTTCCTTGGGGATCACCTAGATGACCGTGCTGCAACCACTTGTGTTCCCTGAAGAACAGTATTTTTTTTAATATTTTTTTTATTGTTAAATTTATTGGGGTGACATTTGTTCATAACAATTACACTGTTTCCAGGTGTACAATCCCATATTACATTGTCTATGCATTGCGTTATGTGCTCACCACCCAGAATCCGCTCTTTTCATCACCATATATTTGATGCCACCTCCCTATACCCCCCCCCCAGTTCTCCCATCCACCTCCCCCAGATTTTAACATTGGTAAAGTGGGACACCGTTGACGGGGGTGGGAGGGGGTTCTTGATTAAAAATTTGGTCTGTCTCCCGCTGTTCCCTAGCTTGTCATGCATTTTTTCCAAAAATTGGGACTTTTTAAAAATGCCATGGGATGCAGGGCAAATTGTTAAAAATCAGGACTGTCCCGCCAAAAGCAGGACGTCTGGTCACCTTATCCTAACTTCACATTTGGGCCTTAATTTGAAAGGTCTCTCTTCAGAGAAAACTTTTCTGATTGTCTAATTAAGAAGCCAATCAATTATTTATTACCTTTTCATCCTATTGCATAATTTAGCATGAAGCACAAAGCTTCACACATTAGGTGCTCAATTAGAACTGGATTATACAAAAAGCAGATTAAATACACTCTTTTTTTCTTTAAAGATTTAGTTTATTGTTTCTGACAGAGACACACAGAGATAGGCAGACAGAGAGAAGAGGGAGGGCCCAGAGCAGTCTTCATAGTTGTATGTCATCAGTTTTTGAGATGGTTTTGTTCCACACAGGTGGGTGAGAGCCATGCAGGGCAGTAACTGGGCTGGGGGCCTCCCACATGGGAGGCACACCCCCACAAGCCAGGGGCCTTCCACATAGGAAATGTGCCCTGGTGAGAACCGACCTGGGGACTCACCCCAGTTTAGCATATGGTTTCACATAGGCCGGGGCCAGAATTCGATCCTCAGACCCCAGAGCTGCAAGATGAGAGCTCAACCCACTGAGCCATCCTAGCACCCCCCACTCTTATCCTTAGCAAATTCCAAGGTTTTTAGAAACTCTGTGCTAGAAATGAGGACCAAGACCAAATATATATTTCTTTCTCTTTTTTTAAAGATTTATTTTAGTGTTTTTGACAGAGACAGAGAGAGACAGAGACAGAGAGAGAAGGGGGAGGGCCCAGAGCAGTCTCCATAGTTGTACGTCATCAGTTTTCAACATGGTTTCATTCCACACAGGTGGGCGGGGGCCGCGCAGGGCAGAAACCAGGCTGGGGGCCTCCTGCATGGGAGGCACACACCCTTGAGCCAGGGGCCAAACTGGGGGACAAGAACCAAAATGGGGGCCTCCCTCATGGGAAGCACACCCCAGTTTAGCATATGGGTCCACACAGACCAGGGCATGGATTCAATCCTCAGTTCCTGGGGCTGCAAAGTGAGTGCCTAACCTGCTGAGCCATCCTAGCTTCCCCTATATTTTTTACTATAAATCACAGTATTCAACAGTCAACAAGGCCCTAAATGCTATAGCATCAAAAATATTAAAAAAATAAGAAAATATAGCTTATAGAGTTTAGTCCTGTGAACTCCATAAGGATGACTGCAACCAAATAGCAGACTTCTGGAAACCATCACCTTTTCACTGGAAGAGGGCCTGACAGAAATGGGAACACCTTGCCTTTATTCCATTGTCTCATACTTTGCAATTGAAGTTTGACATTCTTCCCTAGACTTGGGGATGACAGATCAAACGTTTTTGCTCTTCCTAGTTTTTAAAGAAAGGATTCTTATAAATGTGTTGCCCTTGACCCATATTCTCCATCAACTTTGGCAGGGATGTGGCCCAAAATGAAGCTACTCTTTTCAGACACAAATGCAGACATAGTTCCTATCAAATCTTTAAAGAGGGGCAATGTGAGAAGAGAAAAAGCATCTCTGAGGAGCTGTCTTTTTCTGGCACCTAAATTGGGCCAGCAAACTATTTCAACTCATCCTGATTCAAAATAAAATTGAAATGGAAGGGCCAGAAGAGAAAATAGAGAAATGAGAAACTTAAGGGGACCGTAAGAATATTTAGGGACATACAAAAAGGACATTTAGCAGAAATCAGAGGGATAGTTCTCTCACATATGGGAAGAATGTTTATTACATGATCTTTTGCTATGGTCTTCATAAATTTGTGCTTTCTGTTGGTACATTTTCCTGACCATCTCTTGGCTAAATTTTTGCAGTTGCAGTTAAAATTTTTACAGTGAGGTTAGTATAATACTTAAAAAAAAATTTTTTTTTAAAGATTTATTTTTATTGGGTTTTGACAGACAGAGAGACAGAGAGAGAGAGAGATAGAGAGAAGGGGGAGGGCCCAGAGCAGTCTCCATAGTTGATAGCATTAGTTTTCCATATAGTTTCACTCCAAAGGTGGGCATTGGACTGCGCAGGGCAGGAACTGGGCCAGGGGCTCCCACATAGGCCCCAGCAAGAACTGAACTGGGGCACACCCCAGCTCAGCAAATGGGTCTGCATGGGCCGGGCCCGGGATTTGATCCCTGGTCTCCGGGGCTGCAAAGTGAGCACTTATCCCACTGAGCCATCCCAGCTTCCCCACTTAAAATTTTTATATAATTTATTACCAGAAAATGGGCCTTTCTTTGCATAGTATCCAGGTTCCTGGTGTCCTGAACAAAGCATTGAGTGAGACACCAAAGTACAGGGATGAGAGAAGAGTTTATTGAAAGTAAAAGTCATAAAACCCGCTGAGCCATCCAGGCTTTCCCAATTCCCTTTTCTTGGAAGGGGCTATACCTTTCCACATGTGTGATCTTTGATTGGCATTTGTTGATTGACAGGTAGCTATTATATAATCTCTTTTCAACTGTGCATGTCCCTTCCCAGAAGGCAGTATGTTATAATGATATTAATGAACTTCACGGCATATGTATGATATTATAATGATGGTATAATATAATGAAGCTCGGGTGAAGTAAAGGTCATTATAACTATTATTGCACAGGTGTTAATGGCTAGTTTGAACAGGTGGACTTTTTGTGTCTTAAAACTTCTTTGTGTTAATACTCCCTGTAATTTTTCTTATACTTGTCTACCTTGGGGTGGGGATTACTGGAAAAAGGGTGGTGACTACATAAGCAAAGTAGGTTCTGGGGAAGGGGTCCTGAGATTTCCCTATTCTATCTGCCTACCTCATGTTTCTCTTGAGAGGTGTGATCCCCACAAACCTCTATGGGATGTTGTGGGGCAGGGTGTCTCTTTATCTGTATCTGCTTCCTGCTGAATGTAGCTATTGTCTCTACCATCAGGGATTCACAGAGCTCTCACCCAATCTGGACTAAGAGGAAGGGGTCTCAAGATCCACCTGAAAGACTGTGTTAACTTCTTCAGTCAGGATGGGCTGGTAGCCATGCTGGGATCTCATTTGTGTTCCAATGGCCCCTAGATGAGGAGAGAGATTTAGTTAATAAATTTAAAAGCACTGGCCTAGGAAACAAGCCTCAATACAAGGCTGCTATGTGATGGGAGGACTGTAGCCTGAGAAACAAGTCCCAAGGTTGCTAACATAAGGTTGCTATTCAATGCAAGGGCAGTTCAGCCACATTGGGCCTGAATGGTCTGGACAGAATGCTGGGCCATGGTGATCACAATTAATCACAAATCACAAATTTCAGAGTGATTGATCACAAATTTTAGAGTGATTCATCACAAACTTCAGAGATTGATCACAAATTTTAGGGTGATTGTCTAAAAAGCAGGAGGCAGGGGATGTTCTAGCATAAAAATATTCTATTGTTTAAGGCCACAAACTATAGAAAACTGATTAAGAAAAATAATTGAGCCTAGGGACTAAGAAAAAGTTAAAACTGGGGAGGTTAAGGGGGTCTTCTATTAGGTCCATATCAGCATAGAATCTTAGAATTGTAGAAATTTTAGAAATTAGAAAATTAATTCTTTACTATGAAAGGTAGTTACAGTTAATACAGGCAACTTACTCCACCTAGCCCTTTAATCACATGATTATATCCAAAAGATAAAATTGAGAATAGAGAAAAAAAAAGAACTAAAAATATGTCTAACAGAATCTTGCAACTGAAAATCAAGTCATAAATTTTCATTTACAATTAGTTTTCAAAGCCAGCATTTTGATAGTACCATAGAGAATCCTAGGTTAAATGGTTAATTTCTTATGAGAGCCTGGATTTTCAAGGTTCTCTGCTATTAGCTATATATGAAGATGCGTTTGGGGCTGTAGGAAGGAAAAATGTCACTGGCTTTGACATTGAATGTATTGGAATATATTACAATGAATGCATATTGTATATATTGTAATAAATATATTATAACAAATGACATACTTTATGATAATTCCAGAGTTGGATAGTTTAGCAGCTCATCCTCCTCAGCAAGGACCCAGACCCTTTTTGTCTTCTTGCTCTGACTTCCTCAGATGTTTCCTAAGACCTTCCTCTCTTACCTCAGTGGCAAGAACTGTGTGGAATTCCCATTCCTAGCCTAATCAATTGCAAAGGCAGCAGTTAGCATGGTTGGCTCAAACCAATCCTAAATTATACTACTGGGATTGGGGGAAAATGCAGCCTTCCTTAAAGTTAGTGCCCACTGATTCCTGAAAGTGCTAAGGTTTTGACTGACCAGGGGAAGGGGGAAATGGATATAAGACAGACCATTTCATGAAGAAGGCAGTGTGTTTTGACAAGTAGTGGTGCACAGAGATGGGTTTATATCATCTTCCAAAAAATTAATGAAATCATTATTCAAAAATTCTTTCAATATTGAAGGGGATGCCAAAAAGTTTAGAGGTTGGGCACTTGTCTTTTGGTCATGAGGTCTGGGGTTCGATTCCTGGTTCCAGTCTGTGCTAACACATGTGATGAGCTGTGGAGTAATTGGTAACCTCTGGGAAAGCACAGCGGTGAAGGTGCTCACCTCCTACATGGGAGGCCCCAGTTCGGTTCCTGCCCCGTGTGGCCCCATATCCACCCGTGTGGAATGAAACCATGTCACAGCTAATTATGTACAATTATGGAGACTGCTCTGGGCCCTCCCCTCTTCTCAAACAATAAAACAAATCTTTAAAAAAATTCTTTCAAATATTGAGATGAATGTTGTTTTTGTCCTTTCCATTTGGGTTTGCATATTTTTCTCGATAGAAGTGAAATAAGTCTCTCTCTCTCACACACCCATATACACACACATACATATACACACATATACATGCATATGCATGCATACATAACATGCTGTCTGGAAAGTATCCAGCCATGTAATATAAAAAATAGAGGCACTTATGGCTGGATTTTTTTCCAGGCAGCCCTTGTATAAATATTTGTCTTAAATGTCAAAGTGCAGTATGTATGTATGTATGTATGTATTTATTTATTATTAGTTTCAGGTGTACAAAAGAATATGATGATCAGACACTTACATACCTCAAAAAATGATAACCCCACAAGTTTACTACCCATCTGATGATTTACATAGCTATTACACCATTGACTACGATCCCTATGCTATATTATGTACTCTACTCCCATGACTACACACACACACACACACACACACACACACACACACACACACAAGTTATAGTTGACATTCAATATTATTTTATATTATTTTCAGGTGTACAGCACAGCCAAGCATGATATTTAAATACAGCTCTCATGTGGGCCCTAAGCCTTTTCATTCCCTCGTTAAATTCTTCTAGATTCCTCAGTCCTTCCTCATGGTTTTCAAATCCTTTACTATGTCTTCTCCCTGTGCAGCCCTCATTTCTCCTCAACCAACTACAAGAAACTCAACTCTCAAGACCTAGCTCAGGAAAACCTTTCCAAATTCCCTACAGTCACTATGTACTACATGCTATTTGCACTCCTCTCACTCTCCTTAATACCAACATTTATTGAACTAGATCTATGTGCCAGTCAGATTTACCAAGAGTCTCATTTAATCTGCACAAAAACCCTCGGGAGCAGTTTTAATTTTATCTCAATTTCCTAAGTGACAAAATCGAGGCACAGAGAGATAAAGCAATTTGCTTAGGTCACAAAGTGTTATAAATGGTGAGGCCAGGAACCAAAACCAGATGAGACTCCAGAGTCCTTCTCTCACAAACAGTACTCTCTACAGCCTCACATGCTCTTATCTGTCCCCAGAGTTCTCGCCGAGGGCCTGGCACATAGTGAACACTTCACAGGTGTTTAAGTGAATGAACAATTCACGGTCAATCTCTTCTATCTAACACTATTTACGAATTTCCTCCTGAAACTGTGATGCCCAGTATTAAAAACACTACTCCAAGTGTTTTTTGACCAGAACAAAATAAATGACATATGTGGTAAGCCATATAGTACCTCCCTCACCCCCAAAGATGTACACATCCTAATCTCCAGAGACTGTGAATGTTATTTTATATGGCAAAAGAAATTTTGCAGATACGATGAACTTAAGACTCTTGAGATGGGGAGATTATTCTGGATTATCTGTTGTGGGCTCAATACAATGACCATGTCCTTATAAGAGGGAGGCAGAAGGCCCAGAGTCAGAAAAAGACAAATGATGAGGAATGCAGGTGTCACAGAAAGACTGAAGATGCTAAAATGCTGGTCTTGAAGACGGAGGAAGGGCCAGGCACCAAGGGACGTGACGGCCTCTAGAAGCTGACAAAGCCAGATAAGCAGTTCTCCCATAGGACCTCCAGAAGACTTGCAGCCTTGCTGAGAGGTGTTTTGTTTTTTAAAGATTTGTTTTATTGCTTGAGAGAAGATTGTGGGCGAGGGGTATGGAGAGAGAGAAGAGGAAGGGTCCAGAGCGGTCTCCATAGTTGTACATCATCAGTCATGACACAGTTCCACTCCATGCAGGTGGATGTGGGGCCATGTGGAGCTGGAACTGAACTGGGGGCCTCCCACATGGAAATCAAAAACCTGTGCCAGCATTCTAGCAGTTACCAGCTGCTAGGGCAGATTATTCTAAAAATATAGATTCTCTCCCTTTTCATTTTGGGTTTCTTTTTTTTTTTTTTTTTAATTGAATATACTTAATCATTAATTTAATGATTCTTGTATTTCTTTGTATTTTAATATTTTTATTTATTTATTTATTTTTGACAGAGAGAGAGAGAGAGAGACAGAGACAGAGACAGAGACACAGAGAGAACTGAAGTGGGGGAGCTCCCAGTTCAGCATATGGTTCCGCACGGGCTGGGGCCAGGACTCGATCCCCGGTCCCTGGCGCTGCAAAGTGAGTGCTTAACCCACTGAACCACCCCGGCTTCCCCATTGGGTTTCTTTTTTAAAGCTTCTTAGTAGGCAACTGTTACCCCATGTTACCCAGACCTTTGGATTATACCGCCATCCAATTTCTTGTTTGCTCTCATTGATGCCACCTTAGAAGTTTGTTTCCCAAAAGACCCATTCACAAGAAATCACAAATCCCCCTACATCCTTGGGACTGCCTTCTCACCATAAAGTCTAACATTATACTACTCATTTGGATGTGGTAAGAAATTTTTTAAATCTAATTTTCTAAAACATCTGTTTATGAGAGAAAAAAGAAGAGTTATTTCAAGTCAAATCATAAAGCATCTCAATTTCAAATGACTTTGAATTCTGACAACCAGTGATGAAAGGAGGTTTCTGATTCCAAGATAATAAATAAATCATTGCATTTAGAATATGAAAATATTTATTATTTTATTCAGTTTTGACAACTTAGTTAAAATTTTCCATTTTATAAATAATCTATGCCTTGTTATTCTTCCTGTAAAACAAAGGTATTATCTGTCTGACAGTCCTTTAATCATAATTTTAACTTTGGAAGTTGGTGTATTTAATCCCCTAAACCGTGTTTCTTAAAGTGTAGTCCCTGAACTGTTAGCATCAACAACTTCTGGACCCTGTTAGAAATAGAAATTCTAGGTCACACCTTAGTCCTACAGAATCAGACACCTTTGAATCGGGCCCAATAATCTCTATTAGGCCTGGAGCTACGCTGGGTAACCTGGGTCAGAGTATTAGATCCCCAAAGATCTTTTTGGAGAAGATTCACAAATCAGTGGCTCAGAATCCTTGGGTAGAAACTTTCTTCTGGTAAATTCTACATACTTGCATGTTTTATTTTAAGTAAAGATAACACTAGTCAAGGGAAATCCTTAAGAGAAAAAACAGACGAGGAAGGCAATTTCTGAATAAAGCAAATCACAAATGTCATCTTTCCAGATGCTTCCAGGAAGGTTTCCACCAGTCTCTGTTTACTTCTAAGTTACAGTGCCCTGATAAAAGTATTTGTCTACACGTCTACTAGTCTGACAGGGATCCTGTCTGTTCACTTCTGTATTCTTGGAACCTAGCCTAATGCATGACACATAGAGAACTGCAGTATTTGTAGTCTGAATGCCTATTTCCCTCCATATCACTTTGCAAGAAAGGATTCCAATGTTTAGAATTCTGTATGTCTTATGCCTCTGATGCCACTGTGCTAAATAGTACTGTGGACAAAAAAAAAAAGTGTGTGTGGGGGGGCTTTATGTAAATCTAACAAGTTTAGTGGCCAAAAGTAACCTGTGGAAACCCCATATGCTGAACTGCAGCACAGCTGGTAACCACTGAGATGGCTCAGTGGCAAAGGTTCTCACCTCCCATGCAGGAGCTCCCAGTTCAGTTCCTACCCTGTGCAGCCCCACATCTACCTGTGTGGAAAGAAACCATGTCACAACTAATGATGTACAACTATGGAGATTGCTCTGCGTCCTCCCCTCTGTCCCTCTGTCCCTCACCTTCTCTCAAACAGTACATAAATCTTTAAAAAATGAAAAAAGGAAAGAAAGAAAGAAGGAAAGAAAGAAGGAAAGAAAGAAAGAAAGAAAGAAAGAAAGAAAGAAAGAAAGAAAGAAAACCCAAGCTATGTTATTCTGTTGGCTCATGACTTTTTAGTTACAGGGTAATGTACAAATTGACCGATCTCTAGAAGACAGCTCAACTTATGCTGCTCATATTTTCAAGAGCCTACACTGATGGAGGCATAGAAGGTAGAATCCACTATTATCTTTTGGTTTGGTGGGTTGAGGAGGTGGAGAAGCAGAGTGTTCTAGATGGAAAGGAAAAAGAAGTCTTAGCAGATTTGAGGAGATTTGCCCAAGAATGGGAAGTAAAAGAGTGAGTTGTGGGTCTCTAAGCTATCACACACAAAACAGTTCTAACTGTGGAGTGTCTGATGGGATGAATTAGGGAATCTAGGCCTGGAATGGGTAAAATAAATACTATGTGAGAAGGAAGCAAGATGAAATGAACATGAAGGGCTCAACAAGATGATGTTTGAAGACTCTTTCAGGACACCATTAATTATTAGACTATAAGCCCTGGGAGAGCAAGGATATTTGTTTCCCCAGCAAGCAAACTATTCCTAGTACCTAGAACAGTGCCTGGCAAATATAATAGCAAGCACTTAATAAATATGTATTAAAGACTGAATGTGGAGTGTATTGATGATATGAAGGATGAAAGTTCTGGTTAGATTGCAGAAAAAGAAGGAGGTCAAGGATGATTCTGAGGTTTCAAAGTGGGAGAAGAGCATTATCAGTAATAAAAATGTGTAAAGTAAAAAGAAAAAGTTGATTGGTGTGAAAGACTAAAAATTGGGTTTTGTAAGGATGCTCACTGTCACCACTCTTATTCAACATAGTACTAGAAGTCCTAGCAACAGCAATCAAGAAAAACAAATAAAAGACATCCAAGTAGGAAAAGAAGTAAAACTATCGTTATTTGCAGATGACATGATATTATATAGAGAGAAGCCCAAAGATTCGACCCCAAAATTACTGGTGTGATAAAGAAATTTAGTAAAGTAGCAGGATACAAAATTAATATCCAGAAATTAGTTGCATTCTTATATACCAATAATAAAATTTAAAAAAACTATCAGAAATAGAAATTAAGAAAACAATCCCATTTACAATTGCATAAAAACAAAACAAAACAAA
Source organism: Craseonycteris thonglongyai (assembly GCA_004027555.1). Lineage (NCBI taxonomy): Eukaryota > Metazoa > Chordata > Mammalia > Chiroptera > Craseonycteridae > Craseonycteris > Craseonycteris thonglongyai. Next base: position 5,052 of record PVKE010036886.1, on the reverse strand, counting down.
ACAAAAAAACAAAATACCCTAGGAATAAATTTAATCAAGACATTCTGGAAAATTATAAGACACTGAAGAGAGAAATCAAGGAACATACAAATAAATGGAAACACATACCATACTCATGGACATGAAGAATAATATAATTAAAATGGCCATACTACCCAAAGCAATCTATAGTTTCAAAGTAATTCCTATCAAAACACTAATGACATTCTTCGAAGAACTAGAACAAATAATCCTAAAATTTACATGGAATCATAAAAGACCTAGAATAGCCTCAGGAACCCCAAGAAAGAAAAACAAGTTGAAGGAATCACACTACCAGATTCCAAATTATACTACAAGACTACAGTTGTTAAAACATCATGGTACTGGTATAAAAACAGATATGTAGATCAATGGAACAGAGTAGAGAGCACAGAAATAAACCCAGATTCATATGGCCAATTAATCTATGACGAAGAAAGCAAAAATTTACATTGGGGTAAAGACAAACTATTCAATAAATAGTGCTGGAAAAACAGGACAGATATGAGCAAAAAAAAAAAAAAGAAAGAAAGAAAGAAATTGGGTCACTTCTAAAACCATATGCAAAAATAAACTCAAAATGGATTAAAGACTTAAAAACAACAAAAAAATTCCTAGAAGAAAATATAGGAAATAACTTCTCAGACATTACTATTAATAACACTTTAAATGATATAACGGTATTTCCTTAGGCAAGGGGAGCAAAAGGAAAAATAAATATATAGGACTATATCAGACTGAAAAAAATTTTTTTTTATAGCTAAAGAAACCATAAGCAAAACAAGACCCCACCCACCAAGATGGCAGTGTGAGAGGAGTTCTTGAAACTTTTCCTAGAAAGAACAGTTTAAACAACTAAAATCCAACCAGAGAATCCCTAAGCAACACACAACCTCGGCTGAGGGACCCACTCATCACAAGAAAATACCTAAAGCTGGAGAAAGAGAGGTGAGTAAGAGAGAAAGAAAGGGAGCAGTGTGGGGACACGCTGCTGAGTACTACCCAGAGACCAACCCAGTGACCAACCTAGGGGCGGGCCCAAGTCCAGCAGAGGAGAGACTGACTGAGGCTCGGCCCATCCCTGAGCCTGCCTTCGGTGGGTTGTGCCGGGGGGCAGCCGTTGCCCCATGGTGCTGATAGGCCTGCACGTTGCCCAGCAAAACCCACCTGCACTCGTACCACTAGGGTAAGCAGAGGGAGGCTGCCATTGCCCAGTAACCCAGGCAGACCTGCATTTATTGCGTAACACCACCCTGACCTTTCCTGCTGAAGTCAGCAGAGGTATCTAGAAAAACAAACACAGGAGTGGCAGCTTCTGACTGCAGTGGGATCTCAGAGGCATTGAATACCACCACCCACCATATCTTCACAAAGAGGAGACATATAGATACCAACACCCGAGTCAAAGAGAAGCCCACCTTCTAGGAAGTCTCCCTCTGTAAGAAAATCAAATAGACAAGATAAAATATTATAAGACACTGCAGCAACAACAGCTAGGAAGTAAAAGAAATATTTTTTCACATTTACCAGAGAAAAAGTCCTCATGTCCAGGAAAAGAAATTCGCCAACAGCGATGAATACCCTTCTGAACAAAAGTGCTAAGAAAGAAAGAAAAAACTCAAGGAAAGAAACCCAAATATATGGAAACATATGAGCTAAATGACACAGAATTCAAGTGTCCAATTCTGGAAACACTAAAAGAGCTCAAAGAAATCTGATGGAGGGGAAGACAGGATGGCTCAGTGGGTTAAGCGCTCACTTTGCAGCGCCGGGGACCAAGGATCAAATCCCGGCCCAGGCCCATGCAGAACCATATGCTGAACTGGGAGCTCCCCCAGTTCAGTTCTCTCTCTGTCTCTGTATCTCTCTTTCTCTCTCTCTCTATCAAAAATAAATAAATAAATAAATAATATATTAAAAAAAAAGAAAACTGATGGAGTATATAGAGAAAGCTAAGTTATCTCAGAAAGGAGATTGAATGTATAAAATAGAAGCAAATAGAAATTCTGGAAAAAAAATAACAAGAAATGAAAAATGAAATAGCTAGCGTAGGAGGCAGAGCTGACCAGATGGAGTAAAGAATTAGTGAAATCAAAGACAGAAAATTTGAATTGTCACAGACGGAAGAAGAGAGAGACCTAAGAGCTAAAAAAATAAATAAATAAATAAGAAAGATATCTACAAGAACGATCTGACTTCATTAGAAAGAATAATATAAGAATAATAGATGTTCCAAAGGGAACAGAGGAAGAGATGGACTCGAAAAATTTGTTTAGACAGAACTAGGGAGTGCCCCCAGTTCAGTTCGCACCAGAGTGAGACACCAGCCTAGTTCCTGCCCTGAACACCTGTGCCCACCTGTGGAATGAAACTATGTGGAAAAACCAATGATGTGCAACTATGGAGACTGTCCTGGGCACTCTTCCTTCTCTCTGTCTCTGTCTCTCTCTTTCTCTCTCTCTGTCAAAAACAATAAAAATATATCTTTAAAATTTGTTCAGACAAATAGTAGATGAGAACTTCCCAAATCTATGGCAAGAACAGGAACCTCCAATTCAAGAAGGAAAGAGGACCCTTAGCTTCTTGAATCCTAGCAGACACTCTCCAAGGCACAATATATTAAAGATACTAAAGGTCAAGGACAAAGAAAGACTTCTCAAAGAAGCCATAAAAAAGAAGACCATAACCTATAAAGGAAAGCCCATCAGGCAATCACCAGATTGCTCAACAGAAACGCTACAAGCCAGAAGAGAATGGAACAAAGTATTCAAAATATTAAAGGAGAAAAATTACCAGCCAAGAATCCTGTACCCAGCAAAGTTATCCTTTAGTTATGAAGAAGGAATAAAGACCTTTACAGATATACAGAAATTGAAGGAATTCTTCAGTGAAAGGCCAGCATTTCAAGAAATACTGAAGGAGGTTATTGAACCTGAAACAAATAGTAAAAATAAATAGGGATAAACTGGAACAACAAAAACATAAAGGGGGAGAAAGTAAAGGTTTAAATTTTCAAAGAGAATGGAGGTAAGAAACATCCTTAAGAAAAGGAACCACTGCATATATGAAGCTTTCTTTTATATAAAGTTTATGGTAATGACTGAAAAAGAACTTAGAACTGGGACACATAACAGTAAAAGAAGAGAAAACAAAGATAACAGTCATAAACACCATCAAACTAAAATAACCAATGGGAAGAAAAAAGCAAAGAAGCAATAAAAAAATAATAATAATAAAAAGAGCTACCACAAAAAAAAGAAAGAGAAAATAGCTATATCAATCATCATCCTAAATGTAAATAGACTGAATTCACCAATAAAAAGACACAGAGTAGAAAACTGGATTAAAGAACAAAAACCAACCTTATGCTGCCTACAAGAAACATACCTTAGCCACAAGGACAAACACAAACTCAAAGTGAAGGGTGGAAAAAAATACTCCAAGCAAATGGCACACAGAGAAAAGCAGGTATATCCATACTTATATCTGATGAAGTAGACTTCAGGATAGAAAAGATATAATAGACAAAAATGGACATTTCATCATGATAAAGGGGACAATACAACAAGAGGATACTAAGATAAAAATACAATTATAGTAGAGGAGTTAAACATCCCATCGACAGCCATGAACAGATCATTCAAACAGAAAATAAATAAGGAAATATCAGTTTTAAATGATACATTATAGCAATTGGCCATAGCTGACATTTACAGGATACTTCATCCTACAACACAGGACTAAACATTCTTTGCTGGTGCACACTGACCATTTTCAAAGATAGACCACATGCTGGGACTAAAAGATAGCCTCAGCAAATTAAGAACATTGAAATCATACCAAGTGTATTCTCTGGTCACAAAGCTTTGAAATTGGAGATCAACTTCAAAAGGAAAGCAGGAAAAAACCACAGATACATGTAGATTAAACAGCATGTTATTAAAAATGATGGATCAAAGAAGAAATAAAAGAATACATTAAAAAATACATAGGGGAAGCCAGGATGGCTCAGTGGGTTAGGCGCTCACTTTGCAGCCCGGGGACCGAGGATCGAATCCCGGCCCTGGCCGTGCTGACTCATATGCTGAACTGGGGAGTGCCCCCAGTTCAGTTTTCACCGGGGCAAGACCCCGGCCCAGTTCCTGCCCTGTGCAGTCCCACCCACCTGTGGAATGAAACTATGTGGAAAAACCGATGATGTGCAATTATGGAGACTGTTCTGGGCCCTCTCCCTTCTCTCTGTCTCTGTCTCTGTATGTGTATCTCTCTCTCTGTCAAAAACAATAAATAAATCTTAAAAAAAATACATATAAACAAATGACAATGAAAACAGAATATACCAAAATTACTGGGATGCAGCAAAAGCAGTAATGAGAGGGAAATTTATATCACTACAAACCTATTTCAAGGAACAAGAAAAATTACAAGTAAACAACCTAACATCACATCTTCAAGAACTAGAAAAAAAAGAACAGAAAACACCCAAAGTCAGCAGAAGGGAGGAAAATAATAAAAATTAAAGCAAAACTAAATGAAATAGAGAATAAAAAAACAATATAAAAAATTAATGCAACAAAGAGCTGGCTCTTTGAAAAAATTAATAAAACTGACAAAACCCTGGCTTGGCTCAGCAAGTAAAAAAGAAAAAACACACAAATAATCAGAATTAGAAACGAAATAGGGGAAATTACAACTGATATGCCAGAAAGACAAAGGATCATACAAGAATACTATGAAGGCTTCTATGCCACCAAATCTTGCAACCTAGAAGAAAAGGACAAGTTTTTAGAAACATAGTCTACCTAGACTGAATCTAGAAGAACTGGATAACCTAAACAGACCAATCAACAGTAAGGAAATTAAAACAATCATCCAAAACCTCCCCAAAAGCAAGAGTTCAGGACCAGATGGTCTCACTAATGAGTTTTACCAAGCATTCAGAGAGGAACTAACACTTATCCTCAAAGTTTTCCAAAAATTTGAAGAAGGAATAATACTTTCCAACTCATTCTATGAGGCCAACATTACCCT
>PVKE010036885.1:0-16173 GCA_004027555.1 Craseonycteris thonglongyai | reverse complement strand
GGGATAACAAGTGCTGGAGAGGCTGTGGACAAAAAGGAACCCTCATACACTGCTGGTGGACAGAGACCTATGGACACACTCAATAGCTTGGTGATTGCCGGCGGGAGGGGGAAGAGGGGGGAGGGAGAGAGGGAGGGAAGGTGGGAGAGGGCACCAGCATTATGGACACACTCAATGGTTTGGTGGTTACCAGGATAGGGGGGAGGAGCGGGGGGACAGTTGTGGGGGGAGGTGGGAGTGGGCACTAGATATAAGGTGATGGAAGGGGAACTGATACTGAGTGATGGGCACATAATACGGATGCATGAATGATGTGAGGTGGACTTGTACATCTGTAAACTGTCTAATTGTTACCAACCAATGTAACCTCATCAAATTTAACATTAAAAAAAAAAAAAATCTTTTCCGGTATACATTTAAAAGAACCCAAGTTCTATAAAAATAGTAATAGTAAGGAAATGTACATTGCTTCTAATTTTACTTATCATTTTAGGGTAGAAAATACAAGTTGGCTTCACTGAACATCTACAAAGACATCTGTTTGAATAGAATAGAATAAAATAAAATACAAAGAATTTAGAGAAAAAGGAAACAAAGAGCTACAAATTTAAAACTGGTTAAGGTATGTTAAAAATTGGTGAGTACCTAAAAATATTAAATGATTAGGACAAAACAGTTCAAGGTCACAAGAAAATGATCTGGTGAGTACAGAAACATAATTAAATCTAATCTGGATAAATTAGTGAAGTAATAAATAAGTAGGTTAATTCTAATCCTGTATCACTTATATTGGAATAAGACTTAATTACAAAATTGAAGTAAACTTGAGAAAAATAGGTTATGAGAATCTTCACTAAAAATTAGGCAAACTATTAGAACAGGAGAGCCATTATTATTTTGTTCGTATAATTTTTACTTGAGGCGAATAAATTGATAGAAAACCTGCTCTGTGGAAATCACAAACTAAAAATTCCTTGACAACTACTCAAAGTCAAAGTTCATACAGTGCACACTTTAGCATTTGTAACCACTGGTAAAAATGACTAACCAGAACTGCCACCACTGCATTGCTTTCAAGGTTTATAATTATATATTAAACTTAGTAATAACTGAAACTTTAATTTTGACTACCTTATTAAGTTTTTAAAAATTATTCCTAATGCCTGCAAAATTTATATAAAAGGCTAATATTAAATGCTTTTAAGATGTGAACAGGGTAAGCTGAGGTGGCTCAGTGGGTTAAGTGCTTGCTTTGCAGCCCCGAGGTCCAGCCAGTGCAGACCCATATGCTGAATTGGACTGTGCCCCAAGTTCAGTTCTCACTGAAGCAGCTTCCCATATGGGAGGTCCCCTGTGTGGCCCACGCCCACCTGTGTGAAACAAAACTGTGTCAAAAACTGATGACGGTAACATACAACTATGGAGATTGCTCTGGGCCCTCCCCCTTCTCTGTCTCTCTGTCAAAATAATAAATCTTAAAAAATTCTCACAATGTGAGAACTATGGATTCCTCTACTTACATACCCACAGAGATAAAACTAGTATTATAGGGAAAAATGCAATCATGCTCATAGGATGAGGTTCAACTGAATACTGAATATTTCCAAATTTCATTAATTAGTAGATACTGCTTTAAAACGTTCATTTTACTTGGATCACAATATTCCATTAACGATATTGGAGACGAGATAATGCTTCCACAGCATTCTCAACTACACAGATACTACCATAAAAAATCCATTTTGAAGGGTTCCTTCCCTTATTAAATCTTAAGCAAATTTTATTTTCAGACACTTGATAAACTGAAATGGCTAGAGAACATATGGAGTTCAAATATAATAAAAAATTAAGTATGTCCGGTAAGTACTGAATCAGAAATTTTCAGCCTAGGAACTAAGGTACTTAATTAAAACAATTAAGTTCAAGATAAACACAGATTCAAGTCAACAGACCTCACTAGATCCTTAGAACCTGACAACATACATACATAAAGTTTAACTTAATAGTCATAAACCATGAAAAGTATACTCTTCAATGTAAGCAGCTCTAGAATAGGCTTCAAAGTATTCCTAGTGGCTCAAAAGAATGTCTAACAACAGCTTAAAAATCTAGATCCAGTAACAGTTGAGTCTTGTAAATTTGTGCAATCTTTATGCACATTTTAAAACTGTATTTTCATCTGCATGTATACAGCCAGATTAAATTTTGAATCTCCTCTCATGGTACGGTACAAGCTCAATATATATATACACACACCTCCCTAATAAACTTGAATCATATTGACATCAAATTTTCTATTTTCCTATTTTAAGCATAAAAAATTAGCTGATTTATTACCAATGAAATGGTAAAATTAGAGGCAATTATAACTTAAAATTACACAGCTTCTTATTTTTTTTATTCATAGCATTCTTTATACAGAAGAAGCTTCACTGATATTTCATTTCTTGCAGCATCCTGTGGGTGAAGCACAAAATTATATTCATTATAAACAAAAAACAAAGCACTTTTGACTTTTAAAAATTATATATTTATATTCAGTTGACAAATTGCATCACAAATATTACTGTATAAAAAACTAAAAATCACTATGGAAGCTAAGGCCTAAGTTCTTATTCCAACTATATCCTTTTAATTATATCTAAGAGATATTTGAAATTAAATTCCAGTACCTCAAAGAAAATGTCTACATTATTTACAAATAGTATGGAAAATAAAAGCTGCTTCTCAGCTAAGTTAGATTGCTGTTACCTACAGTATTTACACTGTAAATGTTAGGAAGGGGGGATACTACTAACAATTATGATTTCAAATAGAAATTTATTATGGCTGGAATTTTATTCTAAAATTAAATGTGTATCCTAGTAAGTGTTTGCAGAACAGGATTTGACTTCCAATAAATCTACTGAAAATTTGAAACAGAGTACCACTATGTTTCTTTATATTGGTAATCTAGATATTGTTAAGTACAATATTGTACTGAGTATAAGCAATGAAGCTTAAATGAAACAATGGCAACATGTGTGTAGATGGAATTTTATTTAAAATTGTAAAATATACTGTCTTAATGTTTACCCATAATAATGAGACTAATATTCTTTTTTTCATCCTTTAAGAAGTCTCATTTATATATATATATATATATATATATATATATATATATATATATATATATATATATCCCTAAACAGTGGAACCTTCCAGTAACTTATCAGAAAAAAGGTTTAATTATATTATTCTGTTCTTAGAATTATTTTTCTAATACTTAAAAACATACCTAAACCCTTGGCAAAACAAACACAATTCAGTGTAACAGACTGATCTTTAAATTGCATTTTAATTTTCAAATAACTGTAACCTATTGGTTAACTGAATCAAATGTAAAATTTTAAATGACTGAAAATTTTCAAATCAATTATAGAATGCACAGAAAAATGGAGGTAAGTTTTGGGGAAGGTGTAAGGTAGTTAATGTAGAAAATGATAAATGCTAGTTTTAGTAACAAAAATGGTACTAAATGCACATGAAAGTTAAATTAACATAGTATAAAAGAGAATAGCTTAAACAAACTGGGATTCACATATTACAACGGCGAAGTTATGAGCGAGTGAACTGAAGACATGAAGTTCTCTGAAAATTCACTTTTCAGCCTTCTTCCAAAGAAATAGTCAGGCTTTTTCCCTGTACATAGGTTTGAGCTTTGTCCATACCGTATATAGTAGAAAAATAAATTCTTTAGCAACCTAGAAACAGATTATAAAACTCTTAAAGTTTAATTTTCTTTGCCAGACATGCCAATGTTAAACTGACAGCTATAAATTAAAGCTATATAGACAATAGGTATAAGTAATATAGAACAAGTTAAGAATACTACATTTACCGGATTTTACTTTTTAAAAATTATTGTACTTTCTTAATTCCTGTGTGCTTTTGCAATAGGAATAATTGGGATTTTGTTTTCTTAGAAAAGATAGTAACATGTAAGAGTATAACATGAGATAATTTATAATACACATGTACTTCAACAGCAGCCTGGTTCATGTCAACATCTTGATAGTGAAGTTATAATTAGAAGTACCTAGGACATGACAGTTGGGAATGACAACATTTATTTTAAGAAAAAAATGGAGCAAATCAAACTCTTAGGAGCCTCAAATCTCAAAATCATCTATTTACTATAATACACATAAGATAACCTTCACGTTGCAGTATGAATAAAGATTACAACATGGACCAAATAATTTTTTCTTTACTAAACAAAATATAACCTAGCAATGAAAAACAAACCATTTCCTTCCTTTCCAGAAAAAAATGGCATGAACAAATTTTGAATAAAGCCTATTAAAATTTACTTATGCCTCCTATTCTGAAAGTTTTATCCTGAATTTAGTGTTCTTGCATCTTCACTAATAAAATGTTTAACCCCAGAAGCAGAAGTCATTTACAGCAAATCTGGTACCAACATCAAAGGAAAAAATTGGGTTTAAAAAAATGGTGCAAAAACCACTTTAGATTTTACTGCAACACATCACAGAAAAGGATATGAATACAAGTTTGCAATTATATATATATACACTCAAAAAAGGCTGTCAGTACTCAAAGTATTTTTATTGCTATATTAGCAATGGAGTTTTGGATATGTTCTTAAGGGCCACATAAAAATAAGATTCAAGGAACAGATTAGATTGAAATCCTAGATTAAAATGTTTGGTTTGAATAATTTTCTACAACAAATTTCATGTTTATGTATGAAAAATTATATAACCTTATATGAAAATGTCACGGAGTATTTTCTACACTATACTAAATGTATTTCCCAAGAGGGAAAAAAATTAAAATATCTAAAATATATTAGATTAAGATTACAAGACCTTCATAGATCTTTTGAACATGCATCTGTTTGTAGAATTAACAACAGTACACAAGATGTTTATTTCATTATGGACCATAAAGAAATGAGTTGGTGACAACTATCCTTTGCACAACATTATCAACTCACTTTAGCCACAAGCATGTTCTTGGTATGTGTGTACAAGAAATAAGTTCATTTACCCTTCATCTCATCATCCACAGGTTTACTTAGAAGTAAAGATGAAGGTGCAGAAATGTTAAGTGTATTTTTCTTTCTTTAAAACAACATCCCAAGCATGGTATAAGTAGCCTGAAATTATAAAATACTTAACTGGGTTTTTTAATTATCTACACAGACTGCTAAAATGTAAATTAGGTTGCCCAAATTAGCACATAAAATAACAAAACCAGCCATAAAGCAGGCTGAAAAGCATTAATGTTTCATATATGTGAGTTTTTAAATCATTTAATTTCTATAGAAAAATTTTATTCACAATATAATGTGACAGAAAATGCCACAGGAATGATATACTGATTGCAATAAGGTTGCATGCAACAGCAGTTTTGTATTTTATAGCTATTTTTTTGTTTATAAAAATTAAATCTCTCCAGTCATGCTTATCACATGGTCTTAGATTTGTAATGTAAATGATTAAGGGATACCATATAATTCAAAGAGAAAATGTCTCATCCTTTTGAATGTGAATTATCTGTAAGAAACATGAATTATACTACTGAACCCTGAAACATGCATTTCTAGATTTGCTTTTTGTCCATTTTCAGGCTGTCTGCAATCACTTTTTACTCAAATAATACCAAGAGGATCCGTCTGTAACTGTGGTTGTATCAGCTGAGGTTGCAATGGAGGTGGTAACTGAAGCGGTACCATTGGTTCCACCAACTGTCCTGGGTTTGAAGGTGGTGGAGGAGCCACAGTATTCGCAACTTCTACAATTTCTCCATTGTAAAAGAAAAACTGACACTGTTGAATGAATGTTTCAACAACAGACTGATGGATCTTAGTTGTAGACAGAAGTTCTCTTTTTTCAAAATCGGGTCTCATCAAGGTTGGCCAAAAACAGATGGATAAGTTGTCTGCTGTCATTAGGTTGACTTTATTTTGTTGACTAACTCTGAAATTATGATAGGGAAAAAACCATTAAAAAAAACAATCAAAACTCATTACAATTAAAGAATCCTAGAGCTTGTATTGATCTCAGATGATTTAGTTTTACCTTTTATCTTAACTTCAAATTTAAAACATTCTTCTTGTGCATTCTACTCATATGTTCAACTACATTTCAATAATAGGAGACAGAAGTAAAATCCATTCCTTATGAGAATCAGAGGTAGTCTTTTAAAAATGTTGTACATTGGGGTTTTATAACTACTCATAGAAGCCACCTTAATTTATGTTGAAAATCTTTTACTCAGGGTAAGGACATGCGACAAATTTTAATGAGTTTCCAGCAACAAAAACAGAAAATTCTAATTGCATATTCAAATTCCCTGACTATTGTGAGAGATGAAAAGACAAATTGTACTGTAGTATGGCATTTTTTGAACCTCAAATACAGAAGTTTGAACTTTGGAAAAATCACTTTATCATATCCTACAGCCATGAGACTTTTCAACTTTCAAAAAAATTAGTTTCCAATATTATAAAAAACAATCTTTTCAAACATTAAATATCTGGTACCTTGTTACAAATTTAATTTGAAAGCCAACACTCAGTTCACAGAAATACATCCCACCTTAAAATTCTTTAAATGATTTAATAATAAATATAGACATATAAATAGGAATATATAAAAGTAAACAAACATTAACATTATTGCATCCAGTCTTTTAAATATGTGAGCAAACACTTCTACCACCGTCTATAACAAGCAAGAAATGTACCGTATTTTTCGCTCCAATAAGATGCACTTTTCCCCCAAAAAAAGTGGAGGGAAAAGTGTGTGCTTCTTATGGAGCAAATACTGCAAAAAAAAAAAAAAAGCGGGGACAGCAGTGCGCATGTGCATTACTCTCCATTCAACGGCTGGGCCTGTCTGAGGTACTATGAATGCTGGCTGCAGGAGGCACAATTCATTAAAAAAAAAAAACTTTATCACTCATTAAATCTTGATTTATCCCATACATATGATATTACACTTTGAGCATTAAATATATGATAAAACACCTGCCATATTAAACTTTAGTGGTCAGTAGTACCATAATTATGATGTACAAAGTCAGGTCACTTACATGGTTCAAATGTTATTCTGTTATAGTTTATTAAATATTTTATTACACTATTTGGTTCAGAATATTTTTTTTCCTGTTTTCCTCCTCTAAAACTAGGTGCGTCTTATGGAGTGAAAAACACAATAAAAGGCAAATCTTGAACTACAACTCAAAATTGTTAAACTGAGGAGTCTTTGTATTTTATGCAAACCTCTCACTTCACACATAAAGAAACAGCCCAGGGATGCTGGGATGGCTCAGCGGGTCAAGCGCTTATCTTTTGGCACTGGGTTCGAGGATCGAATCCTGGCCCTGGACCATGAAGACCCACAGGATGAACTGGGGTATGGCCCCAGTTCGGACCCCAGCTTGAAGGGGTGTGCCTCCCATGTGGGAAGGCCCCTGGCCTGGTTCCTGCCCTGCGCTGTCCCCTGTCCACCCATGTGGAATTAATTAAACTATGTCTGAAACTGATGGCATGCAACTATGGAGACTACTCTGGGCCCTTCCCCTTCTCTCTGTCTCTGTCAAAAACAATAAAATAAATCTTAAAACAAAAAGAAAGGAAAGAACAGCCCAGTAAGAAAGGTAGCAGGAAAATGTTATACTTAAATTTGCACATCAAAGAAATTAAAATCAAAGGACCCTCCCGAACACACACACATAGAAGTTGCAACTGAAATATGTGCCCTAGAAAATGTATTCTGTGATAAAAATAATTGCTGCTTGTTAAGATACTAAATTAGAATATTCAGAATAAAATCAACCTTTTGTTAAAATGTAGTGAGGCCAGTCAGCCAGTCAGGTGTTTTTATGTAGCAGGCAAGTATAGATTCTGAAAGTACCTATAAAGTTGACATTCACAAGAGTATGGTCAGCAAGCAGGGTTAACTGCTGAGTTAAAAAGTACCAAAAAAAAAAGTATAAATCAGTTAGAGACAAGGGTGGTGGCCAAAGAAGGCTTTCTTGAAGAGGTTAATGTTGAGTCCAGGATGAGGAGCGTTGGTAAAATGGTAGGAACGAATGGTAATTCAGTCAAAACTTCAGTCAACTTCAATGTATACCTCCTAGAGGGCTTGTTAAAACAGATTAAAGACACTGTCTGAGGTAGGGCCTGATAATCTGCATTTCTAAAAAATTCCCAGGTGATGCTGCAGCTGTTGGTTTGAAGACTGCATTTTGAGAGACTGAACCAGTCATGTTAAAATGTGAAAAGGGATGAGGCATGAATTGAATCTTTTGGTTAAGTGCTATTAGTTTAATACAGTGGCACTTGGTGTGTGCATGGGGGGGGGGGGAAGGTGAGGGGGGGGGAAGGAGGCATAACTGAAGAAGTTAGAACTAGGCCACTTAAACAATTTGGATATTTTTCTTCAGGATATATGGTGTGTTACTTAATCAGAAGTGATCTTTAGAGAAAGATCTATTAGAAAGATCATTCTGGTACCAGGATCAAGAAGAAAAATTGTCAGGGAGAGAGCTCAATTACAAAGAAACTAAAATTCCCTAAATGAGAAATAATAAAGCCTAAACTAAAGCAGTGGTAGAGGAACAAAAAGGAAAAATAATTAGAAGGAAAAACTGATTTAGGTACTAACTCACTAAATATGGAGGGTGAAAGAGAATATAACTGAAGAATAACTCTATGGATTAATTTTTGCAATTTGTCAATTACCCAACTATTTATTTATGTATCTATCATTTATTTCCTAGGACTGTAAGTGCCATGAAATAGGTGACTGTTTCATTCACTATGTCCCTAGCACTTATCACAGTACTGGTACACAAAGTCCCCTTTATAGTCTAGTTGAGTATTACTTTTAAAATTTAAGTCTGATGTTATTTCTCTGTTCTGTTCTCCAGTGGCTCCTACAACCATTCAGATTAACAGATATGCAATGCTATTTTCACTAAGAAAGTCTGCCTCCACACCCAATAAAAGTTCAGTTGAACTCCACAGAAATCTTAGTGACATATATACATGAAGCATCCCTTTCATCTCCTCATTACAACATTTTGAGTTTTACTGATAGTTCTAGTACTGTTCTATATGATCTGGCACTGCCCCTCTTCCCTTTCTGACCTTATCTCTTACTCCGCTGATTCTTTGCTCTGCTTGAATCACACAGGCCTCTTTGTTATTCCTGAACACATCAAATATGCTTTTGCCTGTGTTGTATCACTGGAGCCAAACACAGTGTCTATAATATTAAGGGTGGGCTAGCACTGTGATTCTTCAAACACGTTCTTCCTTTTGTCCTTGTCCCTATATTCTCTTTAATTAAGTACAATTCTTATTTCAGCACTTTGACCAGGCCAGACAATAATGTTTACAAACCATCCCTACACTCCATATTGTATATACCCTCTTACAGTACCCTGTACATATCTACTGTCATACTACAAACCACTTGTATGGTAATTTTCTAAAAAAGAAAATTCCACTAATTATACTGCAATACTATGTACGCTAGTATTTTCTCAGAGAGGGAAATTTCAGAGAATAGATACTAGAAATGCTAATACAATTTTATTCTATACTGATAGCAACAAAACTTTAAATAGTGTTTAATATTCTATTAAACACTAATATTCTAGGTACACACTGAAATGTACTTTGGGCACTGACATTATACAAAAAATTCTATTCAGTCCCAAGAAAAACTTTTGTTAATCCTATTCTTCTAATTTTTTTTTCTTTTTTTTTTTTTAAATATATTTTTATTTATTTTTAACAGAGAGAGAGATACAGAGACAGAGAGAGAACTGAACTGGGGGAGATCCCAGTTCAGCATATGGTTCCGCACGGGCCAGGGCCTGGATTTGATCCCTGGTCCCCGGCGCTGCAAAGTGAGCGCTTAACCCACTGAGCCATCCCGGCTTCCCCTCTTCTAATTTTTATAGTTGACAAAAATCAAAACTCAGCAAGCATAAATCATTTGCTGAGGTCAGAGAAACTAAAAATGTTTTAAAACCAAATCTGTTTTTAAGTCTCTGGTCTGAGATTTAAGTTATTACACAATGCTATCTTTCACGTAGTGGATGGCATTGGGAAAAGTTTTTTTAGACAAAAGCATAAACTTGAAGTTTTAATATATTTAGGGCTATTGATACTGGACTAATGTCCTGCATTTTAGGTAACAGTTAGGGTGGACAAATGAATCAAAGTTTCTGATAAAATTTCACTGTCAAATATCCAAATAAAACAAGCAAGATATACCAGAGCATCACAGTGTGACAGAAAAAGCAAATGGAATCTCTTAACCCGCTGACATAGACATCTCAGATCTAATTGTTTTTTAAGTCATTGTAAACATTGATGTCTGAGACATGCAGATTTAATTTGCTTTGAGTACAGTTGTAATGCAAATATTATCAAGAAATAATTATATATATTCAATGTAAAGCATGAAAAAAATCCCTTTAAAATATGTTTTGAATTTGTACAAAAGTGACACAGAGCCAAATGAGGTGTTTGAGTGAAAACAGCAAGACTGAAGTTCAACGAATTTCTATGGCTCACTATTCTACAGAAGATTAAAATTCAAGTGAAGGTAGCCCTATCCAACACAATGTTCATAAATGTGCAAGACCTATTATCTATATCAAGCAGTGATGATTATGATTCAAGAGATGAAGGATGAAAATGGGAAGAAAAATAATTCCAAATATAAAACCATTTACCCAAATTGCTGGTATAAACAATTAAGCTTTGCAAAGACTAGGAGCAAATCCTACAGCTTTGTGTTCTGAAACAAGTGCTAACCGTAGAAACAAATATATATGCAAGTTAAAAGATAAAGGACTAGAACTCGAAAAAGGACGTGGAGTGGTTTCCAGTAACAAGTGATGAAATGAAAGTATACCTTTCATTATGTATCATAATGACTCAAGTAAAAAAACCTAAGGTATGTACTAGCTAAAAAGAGCAGTATTAGAGACACAAATATTTTCAAAAACTATGCCTTGGCAAACATTTCTTGGAATGAAACTGTATGTAAAGGAGGCAGAACATGAAAAGTGCAAAGTATAATCAACTAGTTAAATAGTAAGTTTGAACAATAAATATTCTGGATGAAGATGTCTCCTTAGATAAGTCACTGATAAAATTCAAAGGATGGCTGGGTACGTGAAATTCATAGTTAGCACACATGCCAGATATAGAATCCAAGATTACACAAATCTAATATTGGATATTGTACCACTTTAAAATTTACACAGGACAAGATAAGGTTCAAGAAAATGACATACCTGCATCTCAAACTATAGTTATGGAAGTAGCCTAACCAATTTTAGGAGAAGTATACACATTATGCCAAATTTTAAATAAAAATACAAATGTTGGAACCACCTGAAAAAATTGAAGAAATAAGCCAAAGAAGCTGGCATCATATTAACAAAACAGAGACACTTATCTATAATGTGAAGGTATTCTTGTCCTTATGCTGGTGTGTTAAGAGGATATATATATGATAAGCAATAAAAATTCAAAAGCAGAAATGAATGATGCAGGAAAAAAATAAGGTGGGTGAGAAAGAGACTGAAACCTACCGGTAGCTGTATAGTTGGATATAATCGCAAAAAATAAGGCATCATCAAGCAAGACCAGTTTTCTCGCATGTTTTCCAATTATGTGACAATGTGTCAAAGAATATAGATATATATATTTCTATCTGCTTAATATGGCCTTTAATAATGCTTATATACTATATTTCAAGCTATCTAATTCGACAAACCAAACACTGGTAAATTTCTGAGCAAATACTGCAAAACAAATGCTGTGTAATTTGTTTCTACCTAAATATAAAACACACAGCAGACCTTTAACAAATGACTGCCCAATTCAGTTACAGGCCAAAAATTGGGCTCATTTTCCTGAACCTGTACCTTCCACCAGTACAAAGCAACATCCTACAAAGAGGTATCACATATGCTCAAAAATAATAAAGGAAGTAAAATGACTTGGCAATGTTAAAAATGTCTAATCCCTCTTCATTTACCAGAATTTCTCAAAAAGTTTCATGCTCTACAGAACAACTGAGCTATTTTTTAATGATTATATAATTATTTTTTATTAATTTTGGTTATTAGCATAGAATTTTATTTTGTTATTTAGCAATGGATAAATATTATGTTCTTTGTTAAGTTTACACAAATGTTAAATTGAAATATAAATAGTATTTTTTGCTGATATATAATTTCATTTATGCCAAGGGGTTACAACTTGGATTCTAGTCATAAGCTATCTTTTATTAGTTATATTACAGTAGGCATATAATTTCCTTCAGTAAATCTCAATTTTCCCAACTTCAAATAAGTTAATTTGGTTAATTCAGTGTCATTTCATACCTAAAATTCTAAGATTCTGTAAGAGAACTGTTAATAACAGAATAAAAAAAATGTACTTACCACATTTATTATTTATATAATTGCATGTATTAAGTCATATACTTTTTAAATAAAAAATCTATTTTAAAAATCCAGAAAATTTAAGAAACTGAAATTGAACCGTATGTTTAAATAAGCTTGTGTCACCTTTTCAATCTTATAACTATCAATTTATAAAGTTACATGTTTGAAATTTGTAAAGCATTTTATTTGCAAAAATAAAAAATAAGCATACCTGTTTAGATGTGTTATTACGTATCTGAATACATCATAGTTTACAGGATGAAACTTCTTCACAATTTCTTTTAATGCATGAAAACGTTCTGTTTTATCTGGGATTTCTGTAAAATTAAAGTAGGAATTTGTGTGAAACTCATACATTCAAAAATATCTGGTAAAACTTCCTACTAGGCTTATTATAAAGAAACAATCAAGAATGTGTTTGAAGCGTATCAGGATAGGTAAACAAAAAGAAATATTTTAAAGAACCTGCTAAAATACATTCTTATCTATTAACAATAGCCATTTTGCAAGTAAAGCTAATCAGTAAAGAACAAAGTGACTCAGAGATGGTAAAATGAGAAACAGTTTATTAGCAATTTATTCAAGCAATTTATATAAGTACACATTGATTTAGAGTGAACTAATTACTTATAAAGTTAGGCTCTTAACAGGCATGCTTTGTGGGCAAACTATTGAACCCTGCAGTTGTAGCACAAAAGCAGCCACAGGCAAAATGTAAGGTGAGTGTGGCTATGCTGTAGTAAAACTTGAAATATGAATTGCATATAATTTTACCATGTCTTAAATTTCTTTTCCTTTTAATTTTGTCAACCATTAAAAAATGAAAAACTATTCTCAGCTTGCAAACACCTACCAAAAACTGGTGGCAGGCTGAATTTGGTCTGAAGGCCATAAATTGCCAATACCTGATTTAAAAGCATCGCTTTATACTTAATTTAGAATCCAGTATGCTTATCAAAAATCTTTCTTTACAAGCAGTACAAGCATCTTACTCAGTTAATCTCCAAATTAATGCAAATTATGAAACAGGATAACTGAAATGTGGCTCTGTAGTTAATAGGATAGGAAATGAGAGTGCTTTACTTGCTCTTCTTCAATCATTTCATTCTTCCAAAAGATAACAATGGGTTCCTCTGGAGGATGTCAATCTGCATACCAACTCATGGTAGTATAACCAAGTACTAACAAATCTCATTTGCCATCAATTACTCTAAACCAGTCCTCAAAAATTTCCTAAGCAGGAAAATCCTGTTTATGGTTAAAACATATAAAAATCTAAGCTATCAACTGAACCAATTTCCCAGTTTAAATACGAACTCTGACAATAAAGTTCTCAAACTTGCTAGTGTCCTTATTTACACTGGCAACACTGTATGAACAACTTGGTAAAGTTTCATAACCTTGGTATATCAGTGCCTCACAACTGTATTCATGTCAATGCATTGTGGTATCTTGCTGAATGGCATTCATTATTGTTATTTTTGTGTACCATCATGACACTGTCAGAACTTGAATTAGAGCAATGAACAAACATTAAATTTCTTGTTTTATTTGGCAAGAGAGGAAGTGAAATCAGGGACAGTTTATGGGGATATCATGAAGAAAATGGCAGTGTACAAACGGATTAAGCCTTTTCTGAGGGGAGAGAAAGCATCACTGATGAAGAGAGGTCAGGGTGACCAGCAATGAGCAGAAATGACATTGCAAAAATTCATCGAACAGTGTGTTAAAATCATCAGTTGACTGAGATGGAAGCATAATAGACTTAAGTAAGCATCTATAGAGAAACAATCTTGGGATGAGCAAGGTGTGTGCAGAAATGGTACCGAAGGAGCTCACTGATGAACAAAAGCAAAGGAGTGTCAAAGTTTGCCAAGACCTTTTGGAGAGGTAAGGCGATGCAATGAAATATGGGTGTACCAATACGATCCTGAAACAAAGAACCCAAGTGCACAATGGAAGTCAGCCAATTCTCCACAACCAAAAAGGTTCCCTTAGTCCTAAATCAAGAGTCAAAACAGGGGAAGCTGGGATGGCTCAGAGGGTTAAGGGCTTGCTCTGCAGCCCCGGGGACCTAGGATCAAATCCTGACACTAGTCCATGCGGACCCATATGCTGAACTGGGGTGTGTTTCCCATGGGAGAGGCCACCAGTTAAGCCCTTGGCTCAAGGGGGTGTGCCTCCCATGCAGGAGGACCCCCTGCCCTGCCCAGTCCCCACCCATCTGTGTGGAATGAAACCATGTCGAAAATTGATGACATACAACTATGGAAACTGCTCTGGGCCCTCCCCCTTCTCTCTCTCTCCCTGCCTCTGTCAAAAACAAATAAATCTTAAAAAATAAATCTTAAAAAAAAAAAAAAAAGTCAAAACAATGTTGCTAACCATTTCTGGTATCAGAGAACTTGTTCATTATGAATTTGTACAAATTGACTATTTGAAAGGGCTAAAAAGGTTGCGTGAAATAGTTAAGACAAAAACAGCCTGAAATTTTTGCCAAGTACCGGTAACTCATGGTTCTTGCATCACAATAATGCACCAGCTCACATGGCACTGTGTGTGAGGGAGTTTTTTGCCAATCAACAATTAACTGTATTGTAGTACCCTTCCTAGTCACATGATCTGGCCCCCAATGACTTTTTTCTTTACCCGAAGATGAAGGAGATACTGAAAGGAAGACATTTTGATGACATTCAGGACATCAAAGGTAATATGCCGATGGCTCTGATGGCCGTTCCATAAAGAGTTCCAAAATTACTTTGAAGGGTGAACTAGGTGCTATCGTCAGTGCAGTTTCCCAAGTGGAGTACACTTCAAATGTGACTGTAGTGATAGTCAATAATGAGGTATATAGCACTTTTTCTAGTATTAGTTTGTGAATTTTATTGTCAGACTTCGTTCCAAGGTTATGAAATCTTACTAAAATGTTTGTACAGTGCTGCCAACGTAAGCACATGGTGGCAAGTTAGCAAACTTAATTGTCAGACCTCACAGATATACTCATTTGAAAAGTTTAATTTTCTTACAATGCCTTTGAGTTCGTATTAAAAACACAACTCTCAAACTATTAGTACAATGATCTTTAAATTTCTTAAAAATTCACTGATTCACCTAGGAGGTCAGATAAAATTAAATATTCCTGGGGCCAACCCCAGCATTTGTGTGTTATTTATTTAAAGAAAAATACCTTTAAGAAACAGTTTTAATAAGCTGAATTTTTATTAGCTAGACATTCTAGTAGATGGCTGATTTTTATACATAGCAATCACTATGAAAAAGCTATCAACCCTCTCAAAAAAAAAAAAAAAAAAAAAAAAAGGAGGCTTATACTTACTTGCTGCTTCCAATAGCTCTGGATGAAGAGAATATGGAATTAAGGGATCTGGCAGATCTGCAAAGAAAGCTTTAAGAGCTCCAGCTACAGCATTTACTGTTACTTCCATTGATACTAGACTGATACTATGATCTACAAGACAAAAGTTAAAATATTACTTTATATAATAAAATTTTTATTATTTGAAGTATGCTAAACAAGTACTACTTGTAGATCCAAGATATTTAAAATTTCTCACTGGCCACCTTTCTTTACAAGCTGATTTATCTCTAATTCCACTATTTTAATATAGATATACTATATAGACTAAGGGAAGAGAGAACCAAGCAAGAAGCCATTTTTTGTTG
>PVKE010036884.1:0-16175 GCA_004027555.1 Craseonycteris thonglongyai | reverse complement strand
GGGGCACAGCGCTTAGGCGGCATTATAAGGGCTTAATTAATAAAAAAAGTTATCGCTTAAACAAAACAAGTTATCGCCAACACAACACTAAAATACAGTATGTGAGACAGTCAACATCATGGACAAGACTGGCGAGATACAACAAGAGAAGATGCTAGGTGAGGCTGCGATGATGCGCAGACAATCAACTCACAGGGATAAATCCACTCGTACTCTCATTGGTCGGTGTCGCACCGGAAACCAATCACGCGCCTTTAT
Source organism: Craseonycteris thonglongyai (assembly GCA_004027555.1). Taxonomy (NCBI): domain Eukaryota; kingdom Metazoa; phylum Chordata; class Mammalia; order Chiroptera; family Craseonycteridae; genus Craseonycteris; species Craseonycteris thonglongyai. Next base: position 15,917 of record PVKE010036884.1, on the reverse strand, counting down.
GAGAGCCCGTGGGATGGACTCTGAGTCAACTCATCTCTTTGTTTGACATGCAGGGATCCTTCTCTCTCGCGCATCCACATGAAACAACGCTCCTTTCTGCAATGTGGCTGCCGACATGGTTGTATTTTTTCATTTTTATTTTTTGATGAATATTTTGAGGAAACCCGCGAAGCACTGAAGCCGCAAAACATGAAGCGCGAAGTGACGAGGGAACACTGTAGTCCCATTTGTTTTATTTTTTTCTTTTGTCTCCCTTGCCTGAGGAAACACATCCAAAAAGATATTGCTAAGAGTGATGTCAAAGCGTTTATTGCTTATATATTCTTCTAGGAGTTTTATAGTTTCAGATCTTATACATAAGTCTGTAATCCATTTTGAGTTTATTGTTGTATATGGTGTAAAAAAGAGGTCCAATTTCATTTTTTGTACATAGCTGTCCGGTTTTCCCAATACCACTTATTGAAGAAACTGTCTTTACCCCATTGTATATCTTTTCCCTCTTTTTCATAAATTAATTGACTGTATAAGTGATGATTTATTTTTGTGCTCTCTGTTGTATTCTAATAATCTGTATATGTTTTTCATGGCAGTATCATATTGGTTTGATTATTATAGCTTTATAGTATAGTTTGATAGTAAGAAGTGTCATAGCTTCCACTACCTTCTTTCTCAAGATTTTTTTTGGTGATTTGGGTTTTTCGTGGTTTCCTATGAATTTTAGGATTAGTTGCTATTATTATGAGAAGAATGCCATTGGTATTTTGTTAGGGATTGCATTGAACCTGATACTGCTTTAAGTAGTATGGACATTTTAACGATATTAATCCTTGCAATGCATGGGCAAGTTATAGCCTTCCATTTATTTGTAGCTTCAATTTCTTTTTTCAATGTCATAGTTTTCAGAGTACAGGTCTTTAACTTAACCTCTTTGGTTAAAATTATTCCTAGGTAGTTTATGCTTTAAAAAAAAAAGCTTTTTAATACAGTTATAAGTGGGATTGTTTTCTTAATATCTCCTAATCATGTTATTGGTATACAAAAATTTACAGATTTCTTTATATCGATTCTGTATCCTGAAACTACTGAAGTATTTATTAGGTCTAATGATATTTTTGGTGGAGTCGTTAGAATTTTCTATATATAGTATCATGCCATCTGCAAATAATAAGAGTTTTATTTCTTTCCAATTGGATGTCTTTTATTTCTTTTTCTTGTCTGATTGCTGTGGCTATGTGTCCAATAGAAATACTAATAGTGGGTATCCATGTGTGTTCCTAATCTTAGAGAAAAAGCTTTCAGCTTTCCACCAGTGAGTATGATATTAACTGTGGGTTTGTAACATGTAGTGTTGATTATGTTGAGATACGTTTTTTCTATACCAACTTTATTGAGAGTTTTTTAATAAAGATTTATTTTGTTGTTTTCAACAGAGAGACAGAGGCAGGAAGACAGAGAGAAGGGGGAGGGCCCAGAGCAGTCTTCATAGCTCTATGTCATCAGTTTTCAACATAGTTTCATTCCACACAGGTGGGTGGGGGGCTGTGCAGGGTGGTAACTGGGCCAGGGGCCTTCCGCATGGGAGGCAAGCCCACATGAGCTGGGGGCCAAATTGGGGGCCTCCCACATGGGAAGCTTGCCCTGGCGAGAACTGAACTGGGGCCTCCCACCTAGTAAGCACACCCCAGTTTAGCATATGGGTCCACATGGGCTGGGGCCGGGACTTGATCCTCAGACCCCAGGCTACAAAGCAAGCACTTAACCCGCTGAGCCATCCCAGCATCCCCTGCTGAGAGTTTTTATCATAAAAAGATGCTGAATTTTGTCAAATCCTTTTTTAGAATCTGCTGAGGTGATCATATATATTCTATCTTTTTTTATTGTATTGATTGATTTATGGATATTGAACTATCCTTGCATCCCTGAGATTAATTCTATTGGTATAATACCTTTATTGTATTATTGAATCCAATTTGCTAATACTCTTTTTGAGAATATTTGTATCTATCTCCATCAAGAATATTGCTTCCCCCCCCCCCCCCCCCCACCAACAAACACATTTTTTTCTTTGTAAAGTCTTTGTCTGGTTTGGGTATCACAGTAATGCTGGCTTTGTAGAATGAACTTGGAAGCATATTTTCATTTTCAGTTTTTTAAAATAGTTTAACAAGGATAAGTATTACTTCTACTTTGAATGTTTGGTAGGATTCAACTGTGAAGCACTCTGGTCTGGACTTTTATTTGTTGAAAGTTTTTTGATTACAGCTTCAATTTTATTGCTAATAATAAGTCAATTTAAATTTTATATTTCTACCTGGTTTAGTCTTAGAAGGTTCTATACTTCTAGAAATTTATGCATTTCTTCTAGGTTGTTGAATTCATTGGCGTATAATTATTTGTAGTATTCTTTAATGATTTTTGTATTTCTGTGGTGTCAGTTGTAACTTATTTATTTATGGTATTTATTTAGACTCCCTTTTATCTTGATGAGTTTTACTAAACATTTATTGATTTTGTTTATTTTTTCAAAGAACCAGCTCTTAGTTTTATTGATCTTTTCTATTTTTTAAATTGCTACTCTGTTTATTTCCACTCTAATTTTAACTATTTCTTTTCTTATGTTTACGTTGGATTTTGTTTGTTGTTTTTCTCATTCCTTTAGGTGTAGAGTTAGATTGTTTATTTTGGGATTTTTTCTGTTTCTTAAAGTAGGTCTATATAGCTATTAACTTCCCTCTTACAACTGTTTTTGCTATACCCCATAACTTTTGAAAAATTGTGTTTTAATTCTTATTTGTTTCATGGTAGTTTTTTTGTTTCCTCTTTGATCCATTGGTTGTTTAGCAGCATGTTGTTTAGTCCCCATGTATTTGTATTTTTGTTCTAGTTTTCTTTCTGTAGTTGATTTCTCTTCATTGATGTGAGTGGGGATTAATATCCTCTGCTGTTATTGTATAATATTGTTCTTTATATATTTAGGTGCTTCTATGTTCAGTACATAGGTATCTACGAATGTTAAAGCCTCTTCTTGAATTGGCTCTTTTATAATTATGCAATGTTCTTCTTTATCTTTTTGGGGTTTTTTCACCTTTCTTAGTTTAAAATCTATTTTGTCTGATATGAGTATTGCTACCCCAGCTTTCTTTTCATTTCTGTTTACATAGAATATTTTTTTCCATTCCTTAACTTTCAGTGTGTATGTGTCTTTCAAACTGAAGTGAGTCTCTTATAAGTAGCGTATTGATGGATCATGTTTTCTAGTTCATTCAGCCAACCTTTGTTTTTATTGGAGCATTTAATCCATTTATATTTAAAGTAATTTCTGGTAAGTATGTACCTACTGCCATTTTGTTAATTGTTTTTAGTTGTTTTTATAGTTCTCTGTTTCTTTTTTCTCTTGACCTCTTCCCTTGTGTTTTGCTGTTTTTCTTTAAGTTTTGTTTGAGTTTCTTTTTTATTTATTCTTGGTATATCTTTTGTATATTTTTGGTCTATGGTAACCATGAGGTTTATGTATACCCTTCTATTTCTACTTCAAGCTGTTAGGCATTTAACTTCTAATATATTCTATAAGGACTTAGTTTTACTCCCTTCTCCATGCTTTATGTGATTGATGTCATGTTTTAGATCTTTTTGTGTTGTATATGTACTAACTGATTACTGTAATTTGAGTTTAGTTTGATACATTTTTTTCTTTTGACCTTCATAATAGCTTTTTAAATGTCTGATTTACTGTGTTAAGTAAATGTTTGGCTTTACATGTGAGATTTTTCTCTTTCTCTTATTTTTCTTATTTCTGGCTATAGCCAAGCATTTTTATGTGATTCTCTGTAGGATCTATAATTATCCTCATTTTATAGCTGGATTATAACACCACCCTACATAATGGAGATTTTCAAGGAAAACCATATGAACCAATGAAATGAAAATAAAAAATCAGAGGACAACGTGAAAGAAGAAAGAAAATAATAAACAAAACTGGGTAAATACAATAGGCTTACCCTTTTCTCCTGAATTTTCTAAACTATTATATGTTAGATGGTGAAAACATAAATTATAACACAATCAAGTGGGGCTTATTCCTGGTATGCAAGGCTAGTTCAATATCCACAAATCACTTAATGTGATATACCACATAAACAAAATTAAAAATAAAAATCATATGGTCATATCAATATACCGGTATGCCAATTAAGTGTTTGACAAAATTTAACATTAATTTATGATTAAAAAAAATACCTCTCAGCAAATTGGGAGTAGAGGGAATATATCTTAATATAATAAAGGCCATATATGACAAACCCACAACTGATATACTCAATGGGAAAAACTAAAAGCATTCTTTTTACGATCAGGAACAAGACAAGGTTGCCCACTTTCACCACTTTTATTCAACATAGTACTGGAAGTTCTAGCCATAGCAATCAGGCAAGAAAAAGAAATAAAAGACATCCAAATTGGAAAGGAAAAAGTAAACTGTCATTATTTGCAGATGCCATCATACTACAGAGAGAGAATCCTAAAGATTCAACAACAACAATAAAAAATTGGAACGGGTAAATGGTTTAGTAAAGTAGCAAGATACAAAATTAATATTCAGAAATTAGTTGTATTTTTATATACTACTGAATGGGAGAAGATATTTGCCAATGAAATATCTGATAAGAAGTTTATATCCAAAATTTATAAAAAACTCATACCACTCAACACACACATGAAAAATCCAATTACAAAGACACAGAACCTGAATAGACATTTCTCCAAAGAGGACGCACAGATAGCCAATAGATATATGAATAGATACTCAATGTCACTAATCAGAGAAATGTAAACAAAAACCACAATGAGACACCACCTCATTCCTGTCATAGGGCAATCATCAATCAACAAACAAGTGTTGGCAATCATGTGGAGAAAAGGGAACCCTTATACACTGTTGGTGGGATTGCACATTTGTGCAGCCACTATGGAAAATAGTATGGTGGTGCCGCAAAATAAAATAAAAAATAAGAGGATGCCAGGATGGCTCAGCAGTTGAGCACTTGCCTCGCAGTTGCAGGATCCAAGTTTTGATTCCCAGTCCCAGCCCATGCAGACTCATATGCTGAATTGTGGCACAGCTGGTAACCACCAGAATGATGGCAGAAGTTCTCACCTTTTATTCGGGGAACCCTCTGTTCAGTTCCAGCGCCATGCAGTCCCACATCCACCTGTGTGGAGTGAAGCTATGCTGTGGCTGATGATGTACAGCTGTGGGGGCTGCTCTTGCCCCTCCCCCCCCCCTCTCTCTCACCTCTCTCAAAACAATAAAATTAATCTTTTTTAAAAATTTAAAAATAGAACTACCTTCCTTATGACCCAGCAATTCCACTCCTGGGTATTTTATCCAAAAAAATCTAAAATACTAATTCAAAAAAATATATGCACCCCTATGTTTACCACAGCACTATTCACAATAACCAAGATATGGAAACAACAGAAATGCCCATCAATAGACAATTAGATTTAAAAAAAAAAATGTGGTACATTTATACAATGGAGTATAGTACTCCATCATAAAAAAAAAAAAAAAAAAATGAAATCTTTCCATTTGCAACAAACAACATGAATGGGCCTAGAGGATATGCTAAGTGAAATAAGACAGAAAGACAAATACCACATGATCTCACTTATATGTGGAATCTAAACAACAAAATAAAACAAGATACAGAAAATAACATGGTTCCTAGAAGGGAAGGGGGTTGGTGGGCAGATGAGAAAGGTGAAGGGATTTGGAAGTACAAATTGGTAGTTAAAATAGTCACAGGGATATGAAATATAGTTGATATTATTGTAAAGAACTTGTAGGGTGTCAGAGGGGTACTGGATTTACAACTATATAGATTATATAAATGCCACTGCACTGTACACCTAAAACTTATATAAAATAATATTATATGTCAACTATTATATATGTACATATACATATATATAATACATATATAGTCACAATGTAAAGCACAGCATAGTAATATAGTCAATGGTATTAATATGTACAATGTCAGATGAGTAGTAGACTTGTTGGGGTTATCACTTTGTAATGGGGTATAAAGGCCTAATCATTATGTTGTGTTGTACACCTGAAACTAATAAAAAACAAACGACACATAAATAAAATAAGTTGGACCAAGAAAGACAAGTACTGTATGACCTCAGTTATATGTGGAAGCTAAAACCCCCCCCCCCACACACACACACACAAAAACCTCATAAGAAAAGATCAGATTTGTGGTTAACCAGAGGTGGTGAAATTGGATGAAGATGGTCAAAAGGTATAAGCATCTGTTTATAAGATAAATAATTATAATGTTATTTATATCTATGATGTTACTATAGTTTACACTACTATATCATATATTGAAAATTGCTAAGTAAATTCTAAAAGTTCTTATCACAAGGGAAAAATTTACACTGGGTTTTGTTTTTTTTTTGTTTTGCATTTACGTGAAGTGATGCATGTAAACTCAACTTATGGTCATCATTTCCCAACATTTGTAAATGAAGTCATTATGCTATATACCTTAAATTTATACAGTGCTATATATCAATTATATCACAATAAAACTGAGAGAAAAAAAACCCTAAATATATGCTCGCTATGCACCCCAGCAACCACAATCCTGGGCATTTATCTCAGCAATGAAAACATGTGCACACAAATCCTGTACACTATTGTTGATAGCAGTTTATGTCTAGCAGTCAAAAACTGGAATAAGTGAATGGTTAAATATGATGGTCTATTCACACCATGTAATACTACTCAGCAATTAAAAAAAAAATGAAGTGATACAGGGAACAAGTTGGATGGATCCTTGGGGTGTTGTTCTGAGTGACTTGTATGTTGAAAACATAAAAATCCTGTTTCAGAAGATTATATACTTCTTTGTTCTATCTTTTTAACTTTCTGTGAATCTATAATTATCTCAGAAATAAAAAGTAAAAACATATTGTAAAGAAGTATAAAAGTCTGGAGAAGAACTATTTGGGGCAGAGGATAGAGTTTGAGAACACATGGAGTTAGAGATGTTGGCGTGATAACTGGACAGAGATGTGGACAGACACCTCACAGTACTGGTCTGAATTTTGAGGTTATCAGAACATGCAACAAGGCTAAAGCTGCAGATCCTGATGTGGCTGCTAAGGGAGCAAGTGGAGAAAAATGAGAAAATAAGGATATTTATGATGAAGGAGGAAGAGGAAGAATTGCTGGCAGGAGGAATGTGGGCTCTGGGTTGCCAGTGAGGCAGAATGGATATCAACAGAGCAGCTTCCTGGAGTCTTTATTTTACCAGAGAAAGCAAAAGTTTTCAAAATATTGGATTGTACTTTGGAACAACTGGGTTTTACAACCAGATCTGCAATTATTTAGTTAAATTTGTTACCTTAGATAAGTCACTTACTTTCTCAGTCTCATTTCCTTAGCAGAATGTAAGAACGTCAATATTCTTAATCAGGTTGGCTTGGGGGTGGGATCTTCCCCACCTTGCTCATTTGGGGCCCAGGTAGAGGGCACATCTTCAAGGCAGATCTTCGGAGCACATTGTAAGCTTTTGCTTGCCCATGTCTGCTAACATTCCTTTGCAAGGAAAGTGATGAACAAAGTTGGGGTGGGTAAGAGTGCCCCACCCAAGGTGGATGGGGATGGGAAGTGAGTATTTGCTGAATAATCCAGTCATGATGTGGTTTGGGTTTTGGTTCAGCCAATCTTTAGTTCAGGATATGTGGAACAATCTACCTTTATAGCTGAGATTGATAGAAAATTACCTTGGTGTCTTCATCAACTCTCAGGCTGGGAATAGCTGAGCCTGATAACCTGGGATGGCTTGAAGATGGGGCAAGTCCCAGGTTCCCCAGGGGCTGGCATTGCCTGATTCCTAGAAGGCTGTCTGGCCTCAAATCAACTTCTTGGAGCAGAAGCGCAGGATGGTCACCAACTTCATGTTTTCTTCTTGGTGTAGAACGTCATTTTCTGCCCTCCAGGTACTGCCTCCCCATTTTCTACCCTGAGGAGTGGTTTGGACTCTGCAGTAAAGGCCCTTTGGCACTGTGTCATCTGCTTGGGTGTGGCCACTAGGAACTGTCAGGAGATCAGAGTAGGGAGGACAGTGAGGTTAGGTATTTGCTGCCTATGAGGTACCCTTGGGCTGAGCTGGGTATCTTGAGTGACTGTGTGGTAGCCTGGGATAACAATGCCCCTTCAGCAAATTCATTGTTCCTCTCATGACAGCCTTTCTTCCCATTTTCTTCTCTTGAATTCCAGAATCCACTCTCTCCCCTTGGCCATTCAGCCTGTAGGTGGCAACAGCATTATCATTAGCCTGGGTTTCTGAACTAACCTCACGTGGCTTACCTATATCTGTTGTGCATATCTTTGTAAAGAGTCCCTTTATTAACTCCTCCTGAAATGACCTTAAGAGGAGTATGCCATCTCTTTCCTGCTGAGACCCTCACTGACAGGTAGGTCCACAAGAGTGCAAGGATTTCTGCCAGTTTTTGTTCACTGTTGTAACCCAATGCCTAGAAAAGCATCCAGCATATAGGACACACTCAATAAATATTTAAAGGGTGCTTGAATGGATGAAAATAAATGGACACTTCTCACACAGAACGTGTATAGTTCTGTTTGTTTAAAGGAGAAAAGGATGTCATGCTCCTTACTGTGAGAAAGGCTTAAAAAGTAAGAGGGACAGACACGATCTCTGACTTTTTCTTTATCGTTTCTTAAATGATACACCAGTCTAGCCATTTTAAGTCTACAGGCCAGTGGCCTTAAGCACATTCACATTGCTATGCACCATCCCCATCATCCAGCTTTATCTTCTCAGACTGAAACTGTACCCATTAAGTATTCATCTCCACTCCCCACCCTTTGACAACTACCACTCTATTTTCTGTCTTAATGAATCTGACTGTTCTGGGGGCCTCATATAAGTGGAATCATACAGTATTTTGTCTTTTTGAAATTGGTTTAGTTCACTTAGCATTATGCTTTCAAGTTTCATCCATTTTGTAGCATGTGTCAGCATTTTCTTCCTTTTTAAGGCTGAATAATAATCTATTATGTGTAGGTACCACATGTTATTTATCAACTCACCTGTTGATGGACATTGGGCTGCTTCCACCTTTTGGTTATTGTGAACAATGCTGCTGTGAACATGGGTTTGCAAGTATCTGAGTTTCTGCTTTCACTTGTTTTGGATATATGCCCACAAGTAGAATTGCTGGATTACATGGTAATCCTATTTTTTAACTTTTTAAGGAACCACCATGCTGCTTTCCACAGTAGCTCTTCCATTTGACATCCTACCAGCAATGCACAAGCATTCCAATTTCTCCACAACTTTCCCCAAACCTGCTGTTTTCTGCCTTTTTTAAAAAGTATCCATCCTAATGGGTGCAATGTGATTTTGATTTGCATTTTCCTAATAATTACTGATGTTAAGGATCTTTCCATATGCTTAATGGACATCTGCATATCTTCTTTAGAGAAATGTCTATTCACGTCCTTTGTGCATTTTTTTTGAAGATGTATGTTATTGCTTGAGAGGAGAGAGAAGGGGACAGGGCCCAGAGCAATCTCCACAGTTGTCATAGTTGTCCATCATTAGTTGTGACATGGTTTCACTCCACACAGATGCATGTGGGGCGAGCAGGGCAGGAATGAACCTGGGGCCTCCCACGTGGGAGGCAAGAACCTTTGCAGCCCAGCCATCCTGGCGGTTACCAATTGTGCCACAGTTTTCATGGGCCGGGGCTGGGGCTGGGGCCGGGATCTGGACACCAGACCCTGCAATTGCAAGGCAACTGCTCAGCCATTGAGCCACCCCAGCATTCCCCATTGTACATTTTTGAATCAGCCTTTGTTGCTGAGCTGTAGTTCTTCATATATTCTGTATATTAATTCCCTGTTAGATAACTGCTTTGCAAATACTTCCCATTGGTGACCTTCTCACTCTGTTGATAGTGTCCTTAGGTGCACAAATGTTTTTAATTTTGATAAAGCCCAATCTGTCTCTTTTTTTCTTTTGTTGCAGTGCTAAATATGTAGAATCAACAGGACTTCATTGCGATGTGGAAATACAACATCTTTCTCCATGAAGCCCTACTCCTCCGGGGGCCCCACCTAGCACTCTTTATTACTAGCAGAGCCTGGGGGAGACAGCACTGAACTTCCGAATGCCAGGAAGTTTTCTATCCATCCAGGAGCCTTGCAAAGTACTTTCCAGCACTGAGTGGGGGCTGAAAACTTGTTGCATAAGTAAATAAAGGGCTCACTGAATACTGGGCTTTAGGAAGGGGGGGGGGAAAGGCCTCTCAGCAGGGCTGCAGAGCCTCAGACCTGACTCTTCAAAAGCTCTTTCTTTGTTTCTTTTTCTTTCCCTGTTGTCCTGGCAGGATGCTTCTCAGTGGGACCTGGTTTTCACAGAATTGTTTGCAGCATAACAATACTGTTCTATAGCTCTAAGGCACTGGTCTAATTTCCCTCCTTTAATGAAAGGGACGTGTCATCTGTGGGAAATCTGATTTACTGAGTGACCAAAGCCTGTTTCTGTTCCTAATAGGAAACAGTATAGACAGGCTACTTGCTGGAGGTGAGGTGGGAACATGACCACCTACTTCTGAGTAGGAAATTAATTTCACCACCCCTGGGGTGCCCTTGCTGTTTTGGAGCTGAGTTTCATCCTGAGGTTCTCCCTCAGGTGGACAGCTCTCCTCTGCACGTCCAGTCCAGACACCTTTTCAATGAACTTTGTGCATGTAACTCCCCCATGAGCCCCCGAGGCTCTTAACACACACATTCAATGTAAAATCAAAATTGGGAGTATTCATTTTGTAATAAAAGAAAATCTACTGAATGAAGTATGAATACCGGTAGTTGTTAATTATGTTTTCCTATTTTTTTATTCCTTTTGGGACTGCTGACGTCACTATCAAATAAGCAGTAGCAGGACCAAAGCTAAGGAAAAAGTACTAGGAGAAAAACATGAAATGAAGAAAATTCTGTCAATTAACTTTTTTGTGCAAATTGGGGAAAAGCTAAATCATGATTTGATTTGAGCAGTGGAAGGTCTCAGTCAAATTTATGGCTTTCTTGTCAGAGCAAGTGTGAAAAGCCATGACATTCTGGGAAGAGCGGGGACTGGATTGAGTCCATGCAGTGCCACCTCCTTCTCTCAGTCTCATGTTGCACATCTTGTGTAACCCGTCGTAACCTCTATTTGCTCATTTATAAAAGAGGGACACCATGAAAAACAGTTACTATAGGATGAAATGAAACGCATTTGTAAGCAGGTAGCATATGCTCAGTAAATTACCCCTTACCTCCTCCTCCCACTAAAGGTGGCATTTTTTGTGCAAATAGCTTTTAAGGGTAGCATTATTGTGAGGTGATTGCTAATTTAAATACCAGACAGGTGATCAAGGGCCAGTGGACAGAAAAAGGACTTTTTTGGGAGACATTGTCTCCTTTATTCTCGTATCTCTTTGTCAAACATTTGCATTTTATGTGCCTTGAGAAAGGAGCTGATGGCAGTAAAGGATTCAACACTGGGCGTGGCCTGGTTTATGTTTGCTTCCTTTTTTTTTTTAAGATTTATTTTTATTGTTATTTTTGTTTGTGACAGAGAGAGCGAGCAAGACTGACACAGAGAAGGGGGAGGGCCCAGAGCAATCTCCACAGTTGTCCGTCATTAGCTTTTCGGGCACGGGTTGCGCAGGGCAGGAACCAGGCTGGGGGCCTCCTGCATGGGCCCTGCCAAGAACCGAACTTGGGTCACACCCCAGTGCAGCATATGGGGGTTGGCATGGGCCAGGGCCGGGATTCGATCCTTGGACCCCGAGGCTTCAAAGAGAGCTCTCAACCCACTGAGCCATCCCAGCTTCCCTGTAGTTTGCTTTCTTTTTCATGAATTATTTCCAAATTGGCCCCAGATATTTGGGTTTGTTTGGAGAAGTGTTGTGAGCACATTGGCCAGTGTCTGAATTTCTCACATTACTGTCAGTGCTGAGGATGGGCTCCACACCTTCCATTCGTGGATACGTCCCAGTGCTCAGCAGGCCACCAGGACAGCCCTCAGCAGTCACAGCTGACCCCTCGCATCCAGGAAATAACATTTATTCCTCACCTAATTCAGTATAATTTTCTCTTTCTCAAGTCCCAAATCAGGCGAGAGGCTGAGACAGGACATGGAATGCTTAGTAGCTTGTTTTATTGTCTCTAATTTTATTGGGGCCAGAGTGAATGTGTGGTTTCTACTCCCATGAAAAAGCAAAGGGAAATGGTGATATATCTGGGAAGAACTTGACAGAGATAACAGATTTATAAAATTGTAAACACACTGCACTGTGGAGCCCAAAAGCAAGTGAAGATAAATGGTATCCTGTTCACTGAACACATATGAGCCGCTTCCTAATTTTTTATCACAAAATTCTCCCATTTTTATTCCCTATGGAGAAATCTGTCTCCACAGACATTTATGGTTCAGACTCCCAGAAGGCAAAAGACTCCCATCTTTGCTGCTTGGAAGTTTTCTTCTGCTGACAGAACAGAACAGAGGTGCTGACCCTGTCCAGAGAGCTCATGTTAAAGAGGGCAGACAGCCACCCACCTGCTACCATGAGGCCCAGAGCTGCCTGGAGCTCCCAGGAAGAGGCTGAGTTTCTAGTCTTCAGTTTGGAAAAACAAATTCTCAGCAGAGACATTTTCATGGTCTGTTCTCCTCACTTTTAAAGATGCTCGGCAGCCAAGATTAGTGTCTTAAAAAACAAATGGGGATGCCGGGATAGCTCAGTAGTTTGAGCGCTTGTGTCTCAATTTTAAGGTACGGGTTCAATTCCCGGCCCCAGCCCTGGCCACTGCAAATCCATATGCTGAACTGTAGCACCACTGGTAACTGCAGGGATGGCTCAGCAGCGAAGGTTCTCACCTTCCATGTGGGAGGCCCCCTGTTAGGTTCCTACCCCATGCAGCCCCACATTCACCTGTGTGGAATGAAACCTTGTCACAACTACTGATGTACAATTGAAGAGACTGCTCTGGGCCCTCCCTCTTTCTCTCTCTCTCTCTCTCTCTCTCTCTCTCTCTCTCTCTCTCTCTTACCTTCTCTCAAACAATAAAATAAATCTTTAAAGAACAAACAAACAAAAAAACTTGTTGTCCTCGGTGTTAAAAAATTTTTGACTGAATGAATTTTAAAGATTTTGTTGGTTTTATACATGGATTCATGAACTAAGAAGGAGCTCTGAGGAGCTGTACAAAAGGGAAGACTTAAGGCAGAAGGGAGCAGGACCAGCCGAAAGGGAAGCAAGGGCACTTCCCTTTAGGGGATGGCAGGGGTCCATCAGGCAAAAGACATCGCTAGTATGGATCAGGTGATTAATAACTGACTCGGTTAAGATTCCATTTCTGGGAGAGACAGAAACTAATTAAGTCTTGGTTTGGTGATGTGGGACTTTGCATAAGTGACCCCATTTGGGGCCTGTTGTCTCATTTTTAACACATGGTTGGAACCCCTCCCCCTCCTTTCTGATTACCAGAGATGACCTCCTTACCACCAGGAAGCCCACCTCCACCTTGTCCTATGGTTCCTCAAAGTGAGAGATATTAACACCCGCATCTTATCCATCGTAAGGGTGATTGCTTACATGGCTTAGCCTTTTTCTCCAGAACACATTCTCTTCACGTATTGAACACTCATTGGGGACAATATTCAGAGGTTACCCATCTCCAAGGAGCTCAGGCTCTCAGGAGGAAGACAGAAGGCAAGTAGACTCAGAACCTTGTGTAAGGAATTGTCATTGAGTTGTCTTGGGACACTCTGGGAGCAGAGGCTAGAGCCCTGAACACTTGTGGGGGCCATGGGGTAGAAGTAGGTCATGGAAAGTGCTTACCTAAAAATAAAAAGGCCAGTCCAAAAGTTACTTTTCCCTGTTTTAACATTCCAAAGTTTTTAGGCATAAGACGTACAAGGCAGTTTCTCTGGGGTGTCAGCTGAGACTCCATGTTGACGTGGCTCCGTCTGTACTATGGTGTTTGTAAAAGGCACACAGAGTCCAACAGAGTTATGGAGTGAGCTAAGGGACAGCAGGCAGGGGAAGAATATTTCAAACAGGTATGAGAATGTTTGCAAAGCACAAGACTGACAGTGCGTGGCCTGGGGACAGCGATGACCTTGACAAGCTAGTGACCCAGATGGGTGGAGTGAGTGACCAGATTTCAGATGGATTTGGCTATGAGGAGGTGGGAGGGCAATGGATTATTAGGATACAGACTTGGTTATTTGAACAAAGACCCAAACAAAAAACACATACACACTGATGGGGGGTTCAAGAAACGCTCCCCCAAAATATGGCACCTTGGCATATTGAATATAGGAGGGGGGGTGTTGAGAAATGGCATATATAAGGACTTTCTGACCCTCCCCTGAAGCAGGTCATAAAACCTTTCTGAGAGAGGTGCCTCCCTGCAGCCAGAAAAAGGAACATCCTTCTCTGAGAAGATAAAGGGCCACAGGAAATCGGAATGCACAGGTCTTACTAAGTTCTCCCCAGTTTATTATGCTCAGCTCATACTCTTTTCCTACCATATCTTTCTACAGCTTTCTACTCTTGATTAAACCTAGCACAAAGAAACAATTTAACCATTTCTTCAGGTCTTTATTTCTGTATCACAGTTCCTATGTCCTAGAAAGCTACCAAAATAAGCAGTTTATATATTTTATTTATTTATATTTATTTTTGACAGAGAGAGATACAGAGACAGAGAACTGAACTGGGCGAGCTCCCAGTTCAGCATATGGTTCCGCACGGGCCGGGGCTGGGACTTGATCCCTGGTCTCTGGCGCTGCAAAGTGAGCGCCTAACCCACTGAGCCATCCCGGCTTCCCCAAAATAAGCAGTTTAGAACTAATGTGGCAGCTCCATGGTTGGTTCCCCATCCCCTGCCTTGTTCTGAGATCTACACAGTCCAAGATGGCTCCGCACCAAGTTCACCTGGCTGTAGTGCAATGGAAGGAGAAAGTGCATCTTCTCTTTAAGGTCATGACCGACAAGTTCCCAGCATTCCTTTTTTAAATTAATTGTTAAATTTATTGGAATGACGTTAGTTGGTAAAAAATCATAGGTTCCAGGTGTACAATTCTACATTACATCGTCTATGCATTGCATTATGTGCTCACCACCCAGAGTCAGTTCTCTGTCCATCACCATATATTTGATGCCCCTTCCCTCTACCACACCCTCTCCTATTATCCTCATGTAACCGCTAAACTGTTTTAGTGTATGTGCTGCCAAAGTGAGCACTAACCACTAAACTATTGACTGTGCCCATGAGGTTTTGTTTCTTTGTTACTTTCAGTTTTATATTCCATCTATGAGTGAGGTTATATGATTCTTGATTTTTTTCAGTCTCACTTATCTCTCTTAATATGATAATCTCAAGATCCATCCATGTTGTCACAAATGGCTGTATTTCATTTTTTCTTATTGCTGAGTAGCATTGCATTGTGCAAATGTACCACAACTTCTTTATCCAGTCATCTATCAAAGGACACTTCAGTGGTTTACACGACCTGTCCACTGTGAAAGGTGCTGCAATGAACATTGGGGTACACATATCTTTACAGATTAAGGTTTCCAAGTTTTGGGCGGTAGATGCCCAGAAGACGGATTGCTGGGTCATATGGTAATTCTATTCTTAATTTTTTGAGAAACTTTTTTTTTTTAATTTATTGTTAAATTTGATGAGGTTACATTGGTTGGTAACAATTAGATAGTTTACAGATGTACAAGTCCACATCACAACATTCATGCATCGTATTATGTGCCCATCACTCAGTATCAGTTCCCCTTCCATCACCTTATATCTAGTGCCCACTCCCCCC
>PVKE010036883.1:0-16170 GCA_004027555.1 Craseonycteris thonglongyai | reverse complement strand
CCCCCTCCTCCCTCCTCTCCAGGTAAACACCAAACCATTGAGTGTGTCCATAATGCTGGTGCCCTCTCCCGCCTCCCCTCCCTCTCTCCCTCCCCCCTCCTCCCCTTCCCTCAGGCAATCACCAAGTTATTGGGTTGGCTACATAATCTGCAGTGCTCAGTAGGAAATGAAAATGAGGGGCTCTTTAGTCAAAAATTATGAAGCATTCAAGACAGCAACAGCAGAGCATTAAGCCAGAAACACAGCCCTTCTGAGCACAGAGTTCTGTGTAACTGTGCAGGTTGCATGCCTATTATACCTTGGTAACCTGCATTATATCCTGTGCAGCTAACTGATTTTCAGAGTCTGGCCCTGACTGATAAACATGTTTCCTATCTACACTACCACAGTCTCCTGGCTCCTGGTCTGAGTGCAAATCCTGTCTCCCCAAAGTACCTGCTGATGTCCTTTCTAAGCTGACTATGGGGGAAGCCGGGATGGCTCAGTGGGTTAAGCGCTCACTTTGCAGCCCCAGGGACCGAGGATCGAATCCCAGCCCCGGCCCATGCGGACCCATATGCTGAACTGGGGAGTGCCCCCAGTTCAGTTCTCTCTCTCTCTGTCAAAAACAATAAAATAAATAAATCTTTAAGCTGACTGTGGGCAGGGGGGACTCTGGAGCTCTCCTTCACTTGTTCACACATGTTTTCTGTTACTCCCTCTGGGCCAAGGAATGGGGTTGGGATCCCAGCAGGTAAAAGCCTAGGAGGTGTGACTATAAGGCAGAGAGGAGGCCTCCAATCTATAATTTTGGAAAGTCAATCAGTGTGATTCACCATATAAACAGAGTTAAAATTAAAAACCGTAAGATCATCTCAATGCAGAAAAACATTAATTCCTAAAAAACAAACAACAACAACAACAACAAAAACAATTAAGCAAACCAGGAATAGAAGGGAAATTCCTTACCTAATAAAACACATCTACTCTCTACCACCACCCAAAAAAATAACAAAACCAAAGAAAAAAAACTTTTAAGGCTATACAACTAACATCATTTTTAATGGGAAAAGACTGAATTCTTTTCCCAGGAGATCATGAACAAGAGAGGCCTGTCTACTCTCACCACTTCTATTCAGCATTGTACTGGCAGTTCTAGTTAATATAAACAGGCAAGAAAAAGAAAGAAAACCTTCCAATTTTAAGAGAAAGATAAAAACTGCCTTTATTTGCAAACATTTATATCTATGCTGAAGATCTAAACAAGTTTACAAAAAAGCTGCTAGAACTGTTAAGTATAATAAAGATGTAAAATACAAGGTTACTATAAAAATCAATAGTATTACTAGCAACAAAAATTGGAAATTAAAAAATTTAAATAGTATTTACAGTAGCATAAATATGAAATATTAAAGGATAAATACAATAGAAAGTGTGAAATTGTACAGAACATTGTGAAAATTTTAAAAGGCTAATTAAATGGAGAGGTATACCATGTTCATGGATTGAAACACTCAATAGTGTCAAGCTGTCAGTTCTCCCTTAATCAATCTATAGATTCAACATAATCCTACTCAAAATTCCAGTAGACTTTTATAGAAATTGACAAGCTGATTCTAAAATTTATATTTAAATTCAAAAGACTTAGCATAGTCAGGTATTTAAGAATGGAGGACTTAAATACCTGACTTCAAAACTTATTACAAAGTTATAGCAAGTAAGACAGTGTGGCATTGGTGTAAAAATAGTTTAATGCTTCCCTAGCATTAGAAGAAGAATTGTCTTAGGCCACACATAATACACTAACACTAACAATAGCTGATGAGCAACAACAACAACAAAAAAATCACCAAAAAAAAAATCTCATAATGTTTTAAGAAAATTTACAAATTTGTGGCCACATTCAAAGCCATCCTGGGCCACGTGCAGCCTGTGGGCCACAGGTTGGACAGCTTGGTTTAATGGAATGGAACAGAGTCCAAAAAGAGACCCACATATGTATATAGGGTCACTTGATTTTCAAAAAATACAAAGGCAATTTCATAGAGAAAAGATATTTTCAACAAATGGTGCTGAAACAATTATAGTATGCTGAATGATACCCCCAACCCACATTCTAATTCCTAGAGCCTGTGAATGTTACCTTATTTGGAAAAATGGTCGTTGCAGGTGTAATTAAGTTAAGGATCTTGCAATGAGAAGGTCATCATGGATTATCTGGGTGGTCCCTAAATTCAATAAGGGACCTAGATAAGAGGTGTTGTAAACTCAGGTAGAAGTGAGAGTGATGTGACCACAAGCCAAGGAATGCTATATAGCTTCTAGAAGCTAGAAGACATAAGGAATAGATTTTTCCCTAGAGCCCCCAAAGGGAGCAAGGCCCTTCCAACACCTTGATTTTAGGTTTCCCACCTCCAGAACTATGAGAGAATGATTTTCTGTTGTCTTTTAAGCCACCAAATATGTGGTGATTTGTTATGGCATCCTCAGGAAACTAATACAAACATCCAAATAAAATTTTTTTAAAAAGAATTTTGATCAATACCTTGCACTATATACAAAAATACATTATAAACTAAAAATAGATTATAAATCTAAATGTAAAACGTAAAACTATAAACTTCTGGAAGAAAATATAGGGAGAAAATCTTTATAGTCTTGGGTAAAGAAAGATTTTTTTTTTTTTTTTTTAGATATGACACCAAAAGCATGATCCACAAATCAAATATCAATAAACTGGACTTCATCAAAATTAAGAACATCTGCTTTTTTAAAAATAATATAGGGGGGAAAAGCCGGGACAGCTCAGCGGGTTGAGCGCTCGCTTTGAGGCCACGAGGACCCAGGATCGAATCCCGGCTCCGGCCCAGGCAGGACCCACATGCTGAACTGGGGAGTTCCCACAGTTCGGTTCTCTAGCTGTCTCTGTCTCTGTCTCTCTCTCTATCTGTCAAAAGTAAAATAGAAATAAATATGCACTGAAGATAAAATAATTACTCTCTATAAATATAAAAAAGATATAAAAAAAATAATAATAATAATATAGGGGAAGCCAGGATGGCTCAGTGGGTTGGGCGCTCACTTTGCAGCGCCGGGGACCGAGGATCGAATCCCGGCCCCGGCCCGTGCGGAACCATATGCTGAACTGGGAGCTCCCCCAGTTCAGTTCTCTCTCTGTCTCTGTATCTCCCTCTCTCTCTCTCTCTCCTCTGTCAAAATAAATAAATAAATAAAATATATATTAAAAATAATAATAATAATAATAATAATAATAATATAAGAGTTGGGGTTGAGCGCTTGCTTTGTAATCATGAGGTCAGGAGTTTGATTTCTATCCCCAGCCCATGCAAACCCATATGCTGAACTGCAGTACAACTGGTAACCACCAGAATGGTGGTGAAGGTTCTCGCCTCCCATTTGGGAGGTCCCCCCATTCAGTTCCTGCCCCAAGCAACCCCACATCCACCTGTGTGGAATGAAACCATGTCATAACTAATGTTGTATAACTACGGAGACTGCTCTGGACCCTCCCACCTTTCTCTCCCTCCCTCCCTCCCTCTCTCTCCCTCTCTCTCTCCCCTCTCAAAAGAATAAAATAAATCTTTAAAAAATATAATGTAAGATTATGAAATGACAAGTCACAGATTGAAAGAAAATATTTGTAAATCACATATCCAATGAAAGACTTATATCCAGAATATATAAGAACACACAAAACTCAACAATGCTACAACATGGATGGACATAGAGGGTATTATGCTAAGTGAAATAAATCAGTGAAAGACAAATACCATATGATTTAACTTCTATGTGGAATCTAAAAAAAAAGAAACAGAACAAATGAATAAACAAAACATATCAGAAACAGACACATAGATATAGAAAACAAGCTGATAGTTGCCAAAAGGGAGGAGGGTGGAGGGATGAGTAAAATTTTTTAATTAATTAATTAAATACTTAATTATTTAATTTGTTCATTATTTTTAAGAAAGAAAGACCCCAGCTTCCATTTTAAAAAGGAGGGTGTGGGGAAGCCGGGATGGCTGAGTGGGTTAGGCGCTCACTTTGCAGTGCCGGGGACTGGGGATTGAATCCCAGCCCCAGCCCGTGCAGAACCATGTGCTGAACTGGGAGCTCCCCCAGTTCAGTTCTCTCTCTGTCTCTGTATCTCTCTCTCTCTCTCTGTTAATAAACAATTAAAAATAAATAAATAAATATTTTTTAAAAAAAAAAAGGAGGGTGAGGGGATGGACTATAGATATACACAACAATGGATAAAATCTTAAAATAATTATGTACAGTAAAAAGTCAGGCCAAAAAAGAATACAGATGGTTTGAACATTTATATAAAATTCTAGAAAATGGGAATAGTCTACAATGATAGAAAGCAGATCAGGGGTTGCCTAGGGATGGGGGAGGGGCAGAAGGAAGGACACAAGGGCACAAGGAAACTTTTTTTTTTTAACTGAACTAGAGGCCTCATTGCATTCGGGAAGCACACCCCAGCTCAGCATGTGGATCTGCCTGGTCCAGAGCCAGGATTCCATCCTTGGTCCTCGGGGCTTCAAAGCGAGCACTTAACCAGCTGAACCATCCCAGCTTCCCCACAGGAAACTTTAGGGCAGGGTAGGTGAATAGGTTCATTATCTTAATTACGGAGATGGTTTCCCAGGTGTCAAATCTGATCAAATTGGACACTCTTAAGTGTGTTTGTTGTATGTCAATTATACCTCATTAACACTTTAAATAATGTCATGATATATTACATAATGTAAATTTTAAAATATAAAAGCTGTTGTGCTGGGAATTGTAGGCCTTCTTTCCTGTCTTAAAAGGAGAGTCAGGAGAGGGGGGTGGGAGAGTGCAGGGGGAGTGGGGAGGGAGCATCAAATATATGGGGATGAAAAGAGCTGATTCTGGGGGGTGAGCACATAATGCAATGTATAGACAATGTAATGTAGAATTCTACACCTGGAAACTATGTAATTGTTACCAACCAATGTCACCCCAATAAATTTAGCAATAAAAAAAAATTTTTTTTAAGCAAGTAAAAAAAAAAAAAAAGAGAGTCAGGAGAGAAAGCCAGGTCATCCAACCCAGAGCTTGTGCCCTTAACTGTCTCCCACCTCCCAATTTGAACCAAGGATGGTCCTCTTTGGGGTCTTAATTGCGCTCAGATTCCCCTGGGCTTAGCACAGTATCCAGAGCACGATCCCATATGAAGCTTTTATGATGCTTCACTTTCATCTATTATAGTGATCCTTTTTCTTTTCTAGTCCCATGTCCCTCAGTCACTGTAAGCTCCTTGGAAACAACTCCTAGCTCCTCTAACAGTATGTTTCTACCTCAGGACCTTCGTAAGAGTGTTTGCTCACCCAGAGCCCCCAGTGTCTTCACTCTTTACCAGTTAATTCCCTCATCCTTCAGCTTTCAGTGTACAAAGAGTTTCTTTGACTGGCCCCACCCCCACCCCCATGAAGTCGTGCCACCTAAATTAGGTCTGTTACTCTTTCATATATCCTGCCTCGTTCTCTCCCACTAGTTCTTTATCATAATGTGCAATTACAGTTATCTGACTGTGGATTTATATAGGGTCTGTCTTCACAGCTGGTCGTGCCTGCTCCTGCATTGCCAACACTAAACCTGAGCTCAATGGCTGCTTGGAAAATGTGTGGGACGTGTGAGGACATTCTCTGTCCCATGTCCGGTATGCCCGGGCCACAGAACAGGCATTGAATCCCCTGGGGATTCAAGTTCTCCACGTTCCACCCAGCAGGCAAAATTTAGAGCTGACATTAATTCAGACCCTACGTACGTGATTTTTACTGAGTAAGGCATCAAGACAATCTCGCCCTTTGTCAGAACTGTGGGAGTCTTACGCATAGAGAGAAGCCAGTCTAAAATCAGTCGCTTTTTGAAACCGTCAGCTCAAGAAATTAAGAATTCTGTCAGCGTGCCCTGAATTTCTGGGCCTAGCAATTAATTCCTTCTAGATTAAAGGATTGTTGTGTTCCTGATACTTTATTATGCAGAGTGGGTTTGCTGTGAATTCTAAAACTTTAACCAGGATCCTCATTAACTGGGACCTTTCATCTGTGCGCAACTTCTAGAAGAGGCCCATGGCTACAAAGTGAGCTGACACATCCAAAAAATTAAAAAATTAAAAATTCCAGGGGGTGCCCTGATGTACATTTATTTCAGTCAGCTGTCCTCCCTCCTAATGGTAACAGGGCCATTTACTCATAACCCGCCAAGTACAGGCTAACCACTGTATATCACCCTACTGAATCCTCACCCATTTTATCATGCAGCCACAGTTATTACTATCTCTAGTTTACAGGTGAGAAGACTATGACTGGTGAAGAGAGGTGAATCATCCTGTGCAGGCCAGACAGAGGTGACCCACACCTAACTGACCTCCAGGCCCCATCACTGCATCACCTTCTCCCTGGACAACAAAGATCGCTATACAGAACGATGACCCCAAGGCCTTTTGAGTCCCTCATTCATCCAAGAACCATTCTGTCTTGGGGTAGTTTCCAGGCCACGTGCATGCTGAGAGAGATGCTCCGCTGGGCACTGGGAAGCCAGGAGGCCTGAAGGAGCAGCAGCGGAAGCCCAGCCATGTGTGAGGCAGGTCAGGGCTGCATCCTGTACCATGAAGCCGCACGGTTCTGTCAGGCAGCATCCAGCCTGAGAGGCTGCACTTAATGGGAGAACCTGCCTGAACTCAAATGTAAACCTGGAGGGAGGATTTCCAGGACCTCTGTCAGAGCTCAGCTAAGCCACCCTGAATTAGCCTGGGTACCCCCTCATTTTAGCCACTCCCCCTTTTTAGTTCACAGAGGTTTATATACATAACATTTGTGCACATAGCCATTTCCTCACCTGTCCCAGCCCTGAGCAGGCTGGGAACCAGAGCCCCCCAGCTCAGTGTGGGTGCCTAGAACCCTGGGATCACCTTCTTGAAATTTTAGAAACTCGAAAGGAAGTCGGTTAGGAGCTCTGGCATCTCTAAGGAAATGTCCTCTCCAGCTATTTAGACAGGGAGGCAAGTGACCCCAAGAGCAGACACAGTGCCAGGGCTTCCTTCACCCATGCCCATAGTGGCTACTAGTTCCTCAGCCTCATAAGCAGAAGGGCTACTCAGTGCCTCCACCCAAGGTGGCTGGGAACTCTCCACAGCACAAGCAGCTAATATATTTCTCATTAAAAAAAAAATCTAAAGGAAATTCTGACACATGCTACAACATGGATGAACCTTGAGGACATTAGGCTAAGTGAGACAAGCCAGTCACAAAAGGACAGATACTGTGTAATTCCACTTACATGAGGTAACTAGAGTGGTCACATTCATAGAGACAGAAAGCAGAATGGCGGTGCCAGGTGGTGGGAGGAGGGGCGAACGGGTAGTTAGTGTTAAATGGGGACAGAGTTTCAGTTTTGCAAGATGCAACGAGTTCTGGAGATGGATGGTGGTAATGGTTCACAACAATAGAAATGTATGTATTACCACTGCACACTTAAAAATGGTTAAAATGGTACATTTAATGTTATGTATATTTTACAAGTTTTTTTAAAGAGTAAAAAATATGTAGACTTTCCCTTCATCAAGCATTCTATTTGCATTATCCCATTGAATCCTAGCAGCAACATTTGATGTTAAATTATACTGTTGTCCTCATTTTATAGATGAGAAAACTAAGAGGGAAGTGGCATGAGCAGCCTGCAGTCACTCAGCATGTAAGTGGCAGGGTTGGGGCCTGATTGCAGGACCTGCTATCTACCCACCTGGAGCCCTGGTCCCAGAGAGAGCCACCCCCTCCCTGACCACTTTCCACACTTTTGCTTAGATTTCCCTGCCAGGGGACAGCAAACAAGATCCAGATGTCAGTTCCCTCACTGACCAGGATGGGACCAAACTTGAAACCCCTCTGCCAAGATTTCCAAATCCATCCCAGACTTCTGTCCTGGAAGCGTCTGGTGCCCTCCTGCTGGGCCAGTAGGGGGTGGGGGTGGGGGCAGAGAGGAGGCCAAGCTGGGCCACAGGCCTGGACAGTGATTGTTGAGGGGTGGGGAGTTGGCACCAGCCCCCAGGTATTCCCATAGGCCCTGGAATGCCCAGTTTCCTCATCTTAATACGATGGTGGGACTCATCTTATTCCTGCCCATATGAGCACTATGTGGTTGCCATACAGAGTACCACAAACAGGGCAGCTTAAGCAACAGCAATTTATTGCCTCACAGTCCTGGAGGCTGAAAGTCTGAAATCAAGGTGTTGGCTGGGTGGGTATCTTCTGAGGGTGGTGAGGGAGGATGGGTGTCATGACTCGCTCCTAGCTTCTGGTGGCCTCAGGTGTTCCTTGTGCCTTCACATTGTCTTCCCATTATGCATCTCTCTGTGTCCAAATTTCCCCTTTTATAAGGACACAGTCACATTGGATTAGATCCCGCCCTCATGACCTCATTTTAACTTGATCATCTGCAAAGACTCTATTTCTAAATAAAGTCACATTCACAGGTACCCAGGATTAGGACTTCAACATTTTTGGGGGGGACACATGCCAACTTCATCCCATGATGCTATTATTCCTTTTAGCCTCCCAGGAGGCCAGTGGGGAAGGTTCTGAGGGTCAGGGATGTTTGCAAAGTGAAATATTTCACATACTCTCTAAAGTTTTATGAATTTATAACCACCTTTGTCATGTACTAAATGCTTGCTGTGTTCCAGGCACTAGGCATACACGTTTCTCAATCCTTAGCTGCAGGGTAGCTGTTATCATCCCATTTTATAGGTAACTGACACGGCTCTCAACTGGAAGAACAAGGCTCAAATTATTGCAATTGGAGTAGAAGGCAATGCCTTGGAATTCAAGCAGGATAAGAGGTATGTGGGAGGAGGTTTTTTCTACCTTCTAAAAATTCTCTAGATTCTAGTGACTTCTCTGCATCCCTATGGTGACCCCTGTATTAGTGTTCTGGGGCTGCTATAACAAATTACCACAAACTGGGTGGCTTAAGATGACAGAAATTTATTCTCCCACACTCTGGAAGCCAGAAATCTGAAATCAAGTCAGCAGGACTCTGCTCCCTCTGAAGGCTTTAGAGGAGGATCAGTCCTTCCTTATCTCTTGTAGCTGCTGGTGGCTCCAGGCATTCCTTGCTTTGTGGTTGCATCACACCAATCTCTGCCTCCATCCTCACATGACCTTCTCTTCATCTCTCCTCTGGGTGTCTTTTATAAGGACATTTGTCTTTGGATTTAGACCCATCCAGGTAATCTAGGATGATCTCATTTTAAGATCCTTAATTCAATTACACTCATAAAGACTTTTTTTTTTTTTTCAAATGACACATTCATAGATTCTAGGACAAGGACCTATCTTCTGGGGATCACCATTTAACTCCTCCTTACAGTCCCAGATACCATAGTCCAAGCTGGGCCACTGCAACTACCCCCATGTGGCCAGACTCTCGTTCCTCCCTACTTAAAGTCTCACAGAGGCTTCTAGGGCCTCAGGAAGCAGCACCTCAGACTTGGCCCCCAAAGCTCCCACAGCCTGGCTCTGCTGACCTCTCTGGCATTGGGTCTTTTTGCTTCCCTCCCCTCACCCTGTTCCCACTATACTGACTTACCCTTGATTTCTGCAGGGGTTTAAGCCTGCTTTTGCCTTCAGGCCTCCCCTATGCTGTTCCCGCTCTACCTGGTACTCTTCCCCTGGGCTTTACCTGAATGACTTTTGCTCATCTGCCAAGTCACAGTTTAGATGCCCCTTTCCTCCTTCTCCCTGGGCTGAATTAGGGGCCTGGGCTCCCACAGCCCTGGACTGTCACCATCACAAGTTAATCGCAGTGGATTATTATGTAGGTTCATCCATCTTTGCTCTCTGGACTGGAGCTCAGCCAGGACAGACTCCACATTGCCAACATCCATCTTGTTCATCACAGAACAGCCACCACCCACTGCAGGACACATTTGGTGTCTTGCAGTGTGTCTGGGGGAGGGGGCTGAATCTTTCCTTTTACTTCCCACTTCTACCCATCTTCCTTCCTCAGAGTCTTAGAGAACACCATTCTCACCTTTACGATCTGAATTTCTGTTTGAATGTGTGTGTGTTTTATATACCAGCTTTACTGAGATATAATTTGCATTCCATACAATTCACCCATTTAAATTGTACGAGTCAATGGTTTTTAGTGTAGAGTTGGGCAAGCATCGCTGCAATCAACTTTAGAACATTTTCATCATCCCCAAAAGAAATCTTATGTACATTAGCAGTCACTTCCCATTTTGCTCCAACTTTATTCTCTCTCAGTCCTTGGCAACCACTAACCTGTTTCCCTATATAGTGTTCCCTATTTTGGACATATCAATGGATTCATGAAATATGTGGCCTTTTGTGACTGGCTTCTTCCACTTAGCATATTTTTCAGATTCATCCATATTGTAATATCTGTCAGTACTTCATTCCTCTTTATAGCTAAATAACATTCTATTGTATAGATAGAGCACATTTTATTAATTCATTCATCAATTAATGGACATTTGGGTGTTTCTACTTTCTGGCTATGATGTAGTGCTGCTATGAACATTTACGTACAAGTTTTTGTGTGACTATATGTTTTCACTTCTCTTGGGTATATACCTCAGAGTGGTGAATGTGTTTTTTAATTTTTTTTTTTTTTTTTTTTTAATTTATTGTTAAATTTGATGAGGTTACATTGGTTGGTAACAATTAGACAGTTTACAGATGTACAAGTCCACCTCACATCATTCATGCATCGTATTATGTGCCCATCACTCAGTATCAGTTCCCCTTCCATCACCTTATATCTAGTGCCCACTCCCACCTCCCCCCGTGTTTTTTAAATTAAAAAGAAGTTATATTTCAAGTTACAAATGTGACACACTAGAGAGTACTAAAGTGACATATTAAAAAATATATATAGACACACCTATAATTCCTACAAACAAAGATATCTGGTGTCTGGCCCTTTGCTCATGTTTACTTATATGGAGCATGAACGAGCAGCAGTGTATGTGGAAACTGTGACAACTGCCTACCCTTACAGAAGACAGCCTGTGTCTGGCTCCCTCTGATCCCATGTGTGACTATCAATAAAGAACCATTCAGTGAAGATTAGAAATAAAACCAGCTTTGACTTCAAAGGACAAACAGCTAAGAGTAAGAGAGAGAAGGAGAATTTTCAGCTGACTGGAGGTGGGGAAAGATTTTCAAGGAACCTCTCTTGTTTTGGAGGAAAAAAATAAAAACACTAAAAAGAAATGAAGCTAAACCCCCAAACAAAACCCCAGGGAATCATTATATCAAGGTTAATGGATTACAAGAGATTTCTTTTATTAAAAAAATAAATTTAATGATATTATATTACTATAGTGTTTTACCACTAAAAAGATTCTAAGAAGACTTGGAAGGATGACTGATGAAAAAGAATGATTTTATAAAACTAGCAATTCTTAAGAAGAGTACAGCCAAAAAGGCTTTCTTGCTGCTTTGTAGTTTCTTCCAAGAACTGGCTCACGTAGACAGAGGCCAAACGAGAAGACAGCTACAGACTTGAGTGAAGCTGTGAACATCTCAACTCCAAACATGAGAGTTGCTTATGAGCACACAGGAAAAGCAGGGAAGAAAAGGTATTAAAAGTTTCTCTTTTTAAAACTATTGTGGAAAAAAAAAACCCACTGAAATTCATAACTATTCACGACTAGTAAGAACGGCTGTACCTTTGTGTTTGCCTTCTTTTTCTTTCTTTTATTGTGAAATTCATTGGGGTGACATTGGTTGATAACAATTACATTGTTTTCAGGTGTACAATTCTACATTACATTGTCTATGCATTGCATTATGTGCTCACCACCCAGTGAGCTTGTGTTTGCTTTCTTAAGTATCTTGCTGTCTATCCATTTCCAGGCTATATGTTCTTTATTACAAAAATAATTCTTATAGGCATCTCTTCTTAAACAGTAATTAGTCATTCTAATCTTGATGCTTAAGTGTTTTTAAAAGAGTTCCAGTTATTCTAAATAGTACAATTGAATAGAAACACATACTTGTCTACTCAGAATCAGTCTAGAGGTAGCTGGATGTTTGGCTTAGAAGCTGCTCCCTCCTACTCATTTACTCTGAGCAGACATTGCTAACTGATCACAGCACTTATTTCCACCAATCTAAAGACTGTCTCTGTACCCCTCTCTATTCTTCACAAAAGGCAGGTTCTAGCAGTGGATCAGATGGGGCCAAAAACAACAAACAAACAAACAAAAGCAAAAACAAACAAATGCACACACACTCTCTCTTCCATGCCATGCAAACCCAAGACGCCACCTAGTGGCAGAGCTTCCTAATTGCAGGCAGAGTACCTAGAAAGAGGACTGGTTTCCTGAGCCTGCAAAGCCTGACAAAATTATTAATACAGTAAATGAATGAACATTTATGTCTAGTCTTGCATAATTACAATAGCCCTCCTAGGGAAGAGTTTTGAATTTTAACATGTGTTTGACTAACAGAAGCATTTCAGGCAACAATTAATAGTAGCAAAGGGCCTTTAGAAAGAACCCTCAGAACCTTTCATAATATTCTATTTACCAAAGACCAGCCCTTTTGTCTGTCCCAGGCCTCAGATCCCTAGGCTGTCCAGGTTTTTCATTCTTCCAACTACATGTAACATGCTTTGGATTCATCATGGGTACTTTTTTCCTGAGCAACTATGTGCCAAGCACTGGGCAAGGAGCTCATTTAAATGTTCCTCGTAGCAAACTGCTCTGAGACAAGTGCTGCTAGACCCATTTTCCAGGCGAGAACACTGAAGCTCAGGGAGGGACAGCAACTTGGGCAAGGCCACACAGTAAGGAAGACATAGGCAAGACTGAAACCTCCTCCTGGCTAAGCAGAGACTACAGACCCCACAATATTAGCCCCATGTTGGGCACCTTTCTTCTTGCCGGAGGAGTCCAAGGAAATACAGTTGTGCTCCTGAGAATGTCCCACCGGGTCTGGACACAAGCAGCCCAGATGAGCCAACAGGCCTCTGTCAGGAGGGAGATGGGCACAGTGCAGAGTCCCAGGTCCAGTTCTGGACCTGGACTATCTGGGCCACATGCTCCACGGTTCTGCAGAAAGACTTTGAGTCCCACTCTGCTATTGCTAGCTGTGCAGTTTATCAGTCTCCATGGCCTCTCTTTAGGACAAAATACCTCTGGCTGGATGGTTGTGGCGACGCATGCAGTCTGCAGTCACATAGATAAAGGCTCAGGGCTGACCCAATAGGAAGCAGGCCAGTGTTGGCCCCTTTCCCCCTCCCCCCAACTCCCACCCCCTCCATGTTCCTGTCTTTCTTCAGTCTATTCTCTCTCAGCAACTCGGTCTCTGCCTGTGTGTGTGGCTGTACTCTGAGCAGCTCTGGCCCAAACTCCTCTATGCTGATTTTAGGGCTTAGTCTCTTTCTGTCTGCCTCTGTTGTTATCTCTGCCTTTGACATTCCGTTTCTCTCTCTCTCTCTCTCTCTCTCTCTCTCTCTCTCTCTCTCTCTCTCTCCCTCTCCTCTGTCTCTGTCTTCCCTCCCTCTCTCTTCCTCTTCCTTCTTCCCTGGGATCAAGGGAGGCCAAAGCCAAAGCCAACCTCAGCTTCTTGTGGCTGCAGCCTACCGGCACAACTCCCGGGGCAGGCCCTTTCCTCTGGCCAGGGCCCCCCACCTCCCCATCATCTCCCTGAACAACTTGCATTCAGGTGTGTTGTGAGCAGCCAGGAACCCTGGGTATGTAGGCTGGGGTACTGAGAGATGTTTGGTGCCCAGGGTCTGGGACTGAGGGCGGATGAACAGGCCATGCTCAGTTCTCAACCTGACAGCAACAGGGCTACTTGGCTCCATTTGCCTTTAGGAACATTCTAAAGAACTGAAAGGATCAGAGAGGAGATGAGAGGCCACTGAAGAGACAAAGGCTACATCCCACAAGGGTTAGAGACTGGATGGGATAGAGATAAGGAATGGGCAGATGGAGAGGATCTAGGCTTAACCCTACAGGGCTGGGCAGGAGGGTGGGACAGGGAGAGCCTGGAGTCCAGGTGTTCAAGGCTCCAGGCTAGGAAGCCATTTCTCCTGGGCCCAGTGGCTTCCTCTGCCCAACAGGACTGCCCATTCATGATTTACACCTGCTGTAGGCAGCTCAGAGCCCATCGGTCATCCAGTACCAGTCATGGGCAGGAGATGGAGACAGGACCCGCTCTCCATCCTTGGGGTTCAGGTCTGAGGGGGGCCAGATCGTGTGGGTTGCAGAAGGAGGGATGAGGCCCCTGGTGTGGTGCTGGGCTGGTATCCTGGTCCTGCCCCTCTGCCTAGTTCCCACAGGAGCTGAGACCAACAACCTGGAGTGCTCTTCCTAAAGTGCCCTCTGTCTGTCTGCACATCTCTTTTCTGTCTATCTCTCCATATGTCTATTTCTACATCTCTCTGATCCATTTGTCTTGCTTTATCTCTGGCTTGCTGGCTGTCTTCCTCTTGAGTTTCGCTCTCTTGTCTTTTCCTGACTCTTATTTCCTCCTCCTCTTATTCTCCTCTTCCCTCTCAGAATCACTTCCTCAGAGGTGGAAGCCATTCGTCTTGGGGATGTCAGGTGGGGTAGGCCCATGTGCTCGTGCCCCAGCAGGTACCTCCCGACACTGGTGGGGCTGGTGGGCAGCTCCAGGGTCTCTGCGCTGAGCAGCTCCACTTGCCTGCCCTTCACAGCAGGGACTTTTGGCTGCCATTCCAGATGTGTCCAGCAGGGGGTGGGTTTCATCTTACTGGGGCTGGGAAAGGACCTTCCTACACAGAAGGTCGTCTAATTTGGCAGACCTGGCTCCTAGACCCTTGATCCCCAAGCATCCCCCTTACCAGCCTAGAAGTTCCACTACCAGTGGCTTAAATGAAGAAGCATCCCTGTTAACTGCCCCCAACATTTAACATCATTAAACATAACAGTTGTGAACACTCTATTATGAAGGAGCAACAGCTCATCCCTCTATTCCCTATCTAGGTGGATGCTACCTTAGAAAATGTCATTAGTTCATTCTTGTAGGAAGAGAGGTGTGGAAAGAGAAGCAGAGCAAGGGACCCGAGAGGAAGGTAGGGCAGAAATGAGGGGATTTGGGGAAGATACCAGAGGAAGGGAAGTGGGTCAAACATTATTTGTCCATTCCTTCACAGTGAACAATGCACAGTCACAGGAAAGTCCCCAAGTCTTATATCACCCCATTTTCCAGATGGGGGGACTGAGGCCCAGAGAGAAGGAATTCCCTCTAGACCACATGGAACATGTAGCTCTCTTAACTCCAGGCACAGGCACCCTGCCCTGCCCTGTCAGGGTGTTATCTTCCCCCAGCCCACAAAGGAGAGGCCTCTCCTCCTCAGGACTTCTGAGGAGGGTGGGAAGGGCCTCTCGTCGCCCTAATTTATGATTTTCCGGCAGCTTCCTTCCTCCCATCACTCCCTTCCAGCCCCAGTCCCAGCTCAAGGAGGAGGGAATGAGCTGGGTGAGAAGGGCAGCTCCATGGAGCATAAATAACTTGGCTGGGCAGCTGCAGGCTCTCTGGGTCCCCCAGACTCCTGCCCTGGCCCAGTGGGGCGCCCCCCTCCCCCAGGACTGAGGGACAGCAGGGCCAGGCCTCCAGATCAAAGGCACAGAAAGTGGGCATTGTTCCCCAACCTGGAAGCAAGGGGAAGGCTGGGCTCTCCAGCCAGGCCCTTTGTCTGGGCAGGGGCTTTGAAGGCCACTGATGTTTACAGGGACCCTTCCCTTTCATGACATCCAGGGCTGCTGCCACAGTCTCTGGGTCCCTGGGGGCTGCTGTCCTTGTACAGTCTGAGTCCCTGGGGACAACCACCATGGGCTCTGGGTGTCCCTTGGCCCCCCCTGGGCTGCTTTCTCTCCTATAGAATGGACACGATAAGGGTACAGATCAGGCAGAGCACCAGAGTTCACACAAACTGATATGGGCACCCCAAGTTGGAGAGGCTGATCTATGGGAAACAGGCAGAGGAAAGAGGCACTTAATGTGGGCCCAGTGGGAGGTCACAGGGAAGGGAGGCTGTGACCTGGGTTTGTTTTCTATGAGGAGAACAGCATTTCCTGTTTGGACTAAGCCAGGGTGATGCGTCAATGAATCCTTACCAGAAGGGCTGTATTTCCTGGAC
>PVKE010036882.1:0-16209 GCA_004027555.1 Craseonycteris thonglongyai | reverse complement strand
ATTATCACCATCATCACCATCATCATCATCATCATCACCACCATCACCATCACCATCATCATCACCATCATTACCATCATCCCCATCATTATCACCATCATCACCATCATCACCATTATCACCATCATCATCATCATCACCATCACCATCCCCATCACCATCACCACCATCATTATCACCACCATCACCATCACCATCATCACCACTATTATCACCATCATCCCACCACCACTGTCATCACCGTCACCTTGTCACCATCACCCCATCATTCTTCACCATCATCACCGTCAGCAACAGCAGCATGATCAGCACCACCATCACCATCGTCACCACCTCCCGCCATCAGTCAAGGCCACGATGCTGCACAGCCGCTGCTTTCAGAGCTGGACGAACTCTTGGAGGCTCCGAAGCCTAACATTCCTTGTGTTACAGAAGACGGAGCAAACCAGAGACCGGTCCAAAGTGATGCCGTGCGTTACGGACAGAGCTGGACTCGAACCAGGGCCTCCTGGCCCTGCTCCAGCAGCCTTGGCCCTGACACACCCCGCTCCTTAGGGACCTGAAGGGAACTGGATGATTCTTCCTCCTTCCAAGGGGCCTCAAAGCTCCCACCTCCTGGGTCAGCGGTCCACAGTCAGGAGCTACCCATCTGCAGGTGTCCAAAGTGAGGATGTTTCTAATAATTGACTGGCTTTTCTCTTTAGAAATTTTAAAACGAAATGAAGGACAACAAAAATGACAGATGTGGAGGCCAGCCTCAAGCAATGAGAACTCTTACAGAAAATCCTGCCGTGGGTGCTGTCACCCTTCTAACAACACTCTCGAAGCGCCCCTACAGAATTCCACAACAGTGCATCTAACGTATGTGCCGAGGACTCGTGGGATATCCTGTAAGCCCTCCCGGGGGTCCTGCAGCACTTTCTTGGCTGCTCCCAGGATTTTCCTGTCCCTTGGGGGGCTGTCTCACTGTCTGTGGGCCAGATCTCAGAAGGCCTGTGGCAGTCTCAACAACTTTTTGTGACATCGTCCCAGAGCTGACGTGTGCTTCTTGACGAGTTCTCACAGATAGATCACGGAGGTTCTCAACTTCCGTGGGATTCTTAGCGAACTCTCATGGCATGCTACTATGATTCCCATGAAACGGTTATAAAACTTGCAACAGATGACCTCAGAAACCACAGACAGCATGTGGACGAGTCCTGCCAAACTCCCTGGGAACAAAAATAATCTAAAGATGGAGACGCCAGGATGGCTCAGCAGGTTGAGTGCTCGTCTTGCAGCTCTGGGGGTCTGAGGATCAAATCCCGGCCCCGGCCCGTGCAAACCCATATGCTGAGCTGGGGTGCGCCCTCAGTTCCATTCTTGCCATGTAGGAGGCCCCCAGCTTGAGAGGGCGTGCCTTCCATGTAGGAGGCCGCTGGCCGGTTCCTTCCCTGCACAGCCCCGAGCCACCTGCCCAGTTCCTGCCCTGTGCAGCCCTGCGCCCACATGTGGAACAAAACTATATCAAAAAAACTAATGCATGACTGTGGAGACTGCTCTGGGCTCTCCCCCTTCTCAATCTCTCTCTCTCTGTTTGTCTCTCTTTGTCTAAAACAATAAAAATAAATCTAAAAATAATAATAGCCTAGATTCTCAAAACAATCAAGGACAGAACAGGTCTGGTCCTCAAGTGTCCCTGCTGGGGACAGAAGAAGAAATGGGGACTTCTCCACACGGACATGAAGGCAGCTAGTAGGCGTGCTGGAGCTATGTCTTCTGATGAAAGCAGCTGGAGAGAAGGCATTCCTATTGATGAAAGGCAGGGGACAAATCTGGATTTTCCCATCAAAAATCTCCCCATTTCACCTGCGCTGTCACACTCCAAGGGCATCTCCACCCAGGACCTAGCGACAACTGAAAGGAATGCCCCACAAAGCCCTTCAGATCAAGAACCATCCCCCAACTGCTTCCTCCTGGAGCCTCGGGTGAACCAGGGATGTTCCCCAAATCATTCATTGAGTCTGAGTCCATGAAGAGCCTTGGACGTCGGCACATAATGGGTGCTATCTATTGACGCCCCGTAAGAGTTCTCAGAGGGGAACACAGTCTCTGTGTTCCCCAGAGCCCGCTGCTTTGGGATAATACAGAAACCAGATCCCAAGGGGCTGAGCGTGGGGGACAGCTGTGAGACAAAGGGGATACCCGGGGAGGTCAGCGAGGCAGCCAGCCCTCCCCAGACTTCAGGGCCGGGGCCTCTGCCAACCCCGCTCCGTGCCAGCCTGGCCCGGCCCACACCCGGGGCCTGGGAGCCGGGGCCGGCTGGCTGGCCTGCCGACCTTCACGCCTGGTTCTCTGAGCTGCCCTGGAGGTGCCTCCCCGACTCGTAGCTGGGCCGAGTGCCTGACACGTGACAGCTGTTCCCGAGGGAACCCCTGGCTGAGCTCAGCACCCGGCTTTATTTACCCTGTCGTGGTACCAGGCACATAGCACAGCTCTAGTTAATGAAGTGTGTGCGGCGTGAATTGTTTAGGACCCGGGTTCCAGGCTGGGTGGAACCTGCCCTTTTCACTGCCGACGCCGCAGTACGAAGAGGGTGCGACAGATGTTGGTTGAATGAATCATTGATGACAATGCTCACCATGTCGTGACAACGGTAAGAATGGTAACTAGGAGCTGCATTTTCCATGGGCAGGCCCTGGTCCAGGCCCTGCCACATGCTGAACACAGGAAATGATACCATGAACATAGACGGTGTGCATGCGTGTGTAATGATAACTAAATACCTACTAAGTGCCTGTGACGTAGCAGCTGCTACACTTGGCACTTCTTTGCCTTTTCACTATTCAAGGTCCAAGTTACTGGGTGAGTTTCTCTTCAGGGTGTTGGAGTAGCCTGCGGACCCTGAAATCAATGAGGCCCCCAGAGCCCATTTGGTACCAGTAACCCTAGTCTCAAATGCCAGCGCAATTAGTTCCCTTCTGGCTTTATGTTTTTATTGCTTATAGCTCATTGGCCAGAACTGGGTCCCTGGGGCACTGAGGTGCATGGAGCTGGGGAGGTGAGGGCCCCACCTTTGCAGCCTCTGCGGTGGCTGCAAGAAGTGGGTGCTGCTGGGGGAGCCGTGGGCCAGAGGCGGCCGAAGTCCCGAGAAAGGCCCTGCGAGGAGGTAGCGTGAACTCGGACTGGCGGCAGCTGCTCTGAGCCTGGCCGTTCCTTCTGTGAAAAAAGAGGGCGAGGAGCGGGGCCCCCACCTCCATCTCGGGGTCCTGGAGGCGCACGGTGGACACCCTGGCTCACTGCCTTCGCAACGGCTACCACACCCACGTGCCACCTGCACTTAATCTACTAGCAAGTTTCTTTCAATCGCCTCACGTTTTAACAACTTTAATCTCATCCTAAGCAATAACGGCATCGACGTCACAGTTTGGGTGAATGGATGGGTATGTGTGGGGGTGTGTGTACAGGGGGGAGGGGGGCAAAGATCACTGTCTCCTCCACAAAAATCGCTCTCCCTTTCTTGCCTGTGGAAGAACCCCTGCAGTATTGGCCTGGCTGCAGGGCTGCTTGGAACAAAAACTTCCTGTCGTGGCCTCTCTTTTGGCCCCAGTGAAGCTTTATAACGTGTCCTGATTCAAGCAATAAAAGCAGAAAGTGAGAATTAAAGGAGAGAAACGTATCCTTCTCCTTTCCTGTTATGCGTCCTGCTGTCTGGAATGTGTACGTGATGGCTGGAGCTGTGGCAGCCAAATTAGACCCTGAGTTGACCTTGAGAATGGAAGTCCTAAATAGCAGAGTAACAAGATGAGAAGAGGCAAGACCTCCATCTTGTGTAGTACCCTGCCAGCTCTTGACTTTCACCAAAAAGAAAAGAAATCTTGTTGAAGCCACAGGTTGGTTATTGCTGCTTGCCGATGACAACGAAATCTAATATAATGCGTTAGAAATAGTTTTGAATACCTATTAAAACAAATGCCTAAGTGTTGACATTTTCAAAGGTTGATGACCACTGAGGTCATCCTGGTTGTCCCCCATGGGATCTACTAGAAGTTAGGGAAACACATCATGCACATGAAACAAACCTTGCAAACTATAAAGTGTTCCAGAAATCTCATCCTTCCTCCTCTTGGTCTTGTCCAGTCCCCAACACACAGAAGGGGTTGGGTCGTACTTCTGTGGATGGTGGAAACCAAATAAAAGGGGCAAAGGGACCTGAACAGAGGGAAGAGGGAACCCACATGCCTTCTGCTGAATAAACAGGACACTCCATCTCCTTTCTCAGGTGCGTGAATAATCCCAGAATTCACACTGAAATGATAGTTTAAGATGTTACTCCTCAAAGCCAAGAGTCCTGGGTTCCAGTCAAGATACTTGAGTCAACTGACATCAGAGCATTCAGTTCAAGGCTTCCACTACTTCCTGGTCACTCTGTGTGCCTGGTGCTAATGCTGTGCATGGCTTCCTGACCTTGAGCTCATTGTCTAGACGGGGGTGAACTTGGCCCTGGGAAACCAGGAGGAGAGGAGTTGGGACCACAGGCTGGTACTCAGAAGGCAGCATCTTCATCTGGGTTCCCAGAAGCTGTCACTAAGTCCCTGAGATAAGGATCCCAGTGCCACGGTTATTCGGGAGGCGATCCTGGGAAGCACCCATCCGAACCTCTCTGTGCCTCAGTTCCCCAAACTGTAAAATTGGCACAATAATAGTACCCCCATCCCCCACTGGGCTGTGGTGAGTTATTAATTAGAGGCCTTCTTGGAGCTGCTCATGAAAACCAATTCTGTGTGTCTCTTCCCGACTCCCTGTCAGTGACATCGTGTTAAGAGCTCAAATCGGCCATGGTGGGAGGTGGGAGTATTTACTCCGTGGATGTTGGCAAATGCTACCTACCGACCAGAGATTTCCCTGGAGAGCTGGCTCTTGAACATCTACCATCGTGCTGCCAACTGTTGTACATGACACACACAGGACAGTGCCTGTCACACGCAGAGCTCCACACAGGGTCAGTGATGACTGCCATCATGATCATTACTGGGCAGCGAGAGAGCCGGGGCTGGGGGACTGAGAACATGTTTACACCAACTCCACCTCTACCAGGCCAGGCCAGGGACAAAGCCTGTCACCCTGAACCTCAGAGTCCCCGCCAGCCTAGGAAGAAACAGCCACAGGGCAAGATGACCTGCTCCTGTGTACAAAGAGGTTGAATCTTCGCTCTGCGGCACCACAGGCGGGACACTGTTCACAAGCAATGGTAGTCCAAGCAGATGATAACTTCATGTTCCTGCTCGATTACTCAAAATCAGCCACCACCCGCCAGCCCTGTGACTTTGAACAAGCCACCTGACATATCCATGCCTCCGTTTCCTTGTGTGAAGAGTGGGAATGACAGTAGCATTAGAGAGACGCCTGGCAAGGCGTAAGCGCTCAGGAAAGGTGACTACCGCTCACATTGTGTACTGGGAACACCCGTACTCACTGTATGTCACCTCCACACACAGCTGCCCAACAGCTGAGCAAACAAGATCCTGCCCAACCACTGGGAAGACGCGCCTGAGGGGCAGAGAGTTTGGGGGTCCAGCTGAGGTCGCCTCGGCCCCTTGCACACCCACCTCATCCTACCACCAGCCCCGATGTGCGCCCCAACACTCAGGCTGACTCCGCCCCTTCCCGGCTAAGGCTGCCTCGGAATAACTTCTGTCCCCTCCGCCCAGCGGGGGCTGCAGAAGTCAGTGGCTGGGACAATTGCACTTTCTCTTCTCTTTCCAAAGAGGGATCAGCCTTGGAGGCCTTTGAAAGGGCTGGGATTACATCTTCATTTGTGGGTAATGGGATTAGCATGGCCCAGGGCAGAGCCTCAGGCCGCTGTGGGGATTGGCAGACGCAGCCTGTGATGGTGGGAGCTGCAAGAATTGGTGCCGGCTGCCCGGGGCCCCGCACGCTGCCAAGCTCCAGACACGGATGGGGGAGGGCAGCCGTGCCCTGTGAGGGACGCAGGGGCCGGAAAAGGGAATTAGCCCGGTCCCGATGGCAGCGGGCTGGCCGCCTCCCCCAGCTCTGGGCTGTCCTCTTGTCAAGGGTCTCTGGGCTTGGAGACCCCAGGAGTTGTTGTCTGGGAGTCATGAGAATGAGGTGTGTATGTGTTGGGTGGGGGTGTCTCTTTGTGGCTTCAGCCTCCAGATCGCCTATGCAAAAGTTATAAGGTGAGACAGAGGCAGGAGCAAGGGAGCCCGGGGACTCCGCCTGTCCCAGCCAGCTCCTTCCAACCCTCAATAGACCTACTGTGCGCCTCCGGGGCTTCCCGGGCCGCACAGCCAGGGAGCCGTGCGTGGAACCTGGTGCCTGAGCCAGGCTCTGCACTGAGAGCTCTGTGTCTGTATTTCCCACCGTTGTCCCCACATCCCGGGGCGGGGAGTGGGGACATGCCAGCCATCCCTGGATGACGTACAAAGTGTCCCCAGTGTCTGGAGAAGGGGGTTCCAGCTTAGGTCCGCCCCCTAATCAGGGCGTGGGAGGCCACCCGGGGACATCGAGTGTGTGGGTATAATAACCCTTCTTAACGTATTACGTAGTTAACATTCTCCTTGACGTTGGCTCCCGATTAAAAATTTTAACTTACTATTTTCCTTATGTTTTGCTTTGAGAATGTCAAGCCTACCGAAAAAAAATTGCATGAAGGAACACGCTGCCCTTCATGTAGAGTCTAGAGTCAGCGGGTAACGCCGGGGGCGGAGGGTCAGGAGGGAGGCCGACCAGCGGAGTTTTCCTCCTTCCCGACAGAAGGGATGTTTCTATGGGTGAACCACGTACATTCGGGCTCCAGAAAGTCTCAGTGCCCGGGAGAGGGGGAAACACACTTCACGGTAGAGAAGACGGCACAGTCCCGGGCCCACACTGGCTTCCCGGTGCCAAGGCACCCCATCCGGCCCCAGGGACCAGCACCCTGCCCGCCCCAGAACGCGCCCCAGGGACCAGCACCCTGCCCGCCCCATCTGGCCCCGGGGACCAGCACCCTGCCCGCCCCAGAACGCGCCCCAGGGACCAGCACCCTGCCCGCCCCATCCGGCCCCGGGGACCAGCACCCTGCCCGCCCCAGAACGCGCCCCAGGGACCAGCACCCTGCCCGCCCCATCCGGCCCC
Source organism: Craseonycteris thonglongyai (assembly GCA_004027555.1). NCBI lineage: Eukaryota > Metazoa > Chordata > Mammalia > Chiroptera > Craseonycteridae > Craseonycteris > Craseonycteris thonglongyai. Next base: position 9,093 of record PVKE010036882.1, on the reverse strand, counting down.
GGGGACCAGCACCCTGCCCGCCCCATCCGGCCCCGGGGACCAGCACCCTGCCCGCCCCAGAACGCACACCGATGACACACGGTTGCAGAGCGGCTCCAGAGAGCGGCTCAGGCCCCAGCGGCCGATGCAAACTCTCCCAGCCTGCGCCTCGCAAGTCCCCGCCCTCCCGGGGTGTAGCAGCGACGGGTCCGCTCTGCTCGCCCCCCACGGCTATGCCCAGAGTTCTGCTTCTACATCCACTGTGGGATGTGGCCTCTCTATCTGTCCGTCTCTTGCATGACCACCCCCCGCCCTGGAATTCTTACAGGAATCCACAGGCCGCCCACCACGCGGGTAATTACAGGGTGCTCAGCAAAAACCGAAAGGCCCTGTCCCTTCATGAATGACAAGGCCTAGCGAGCCCTGGGGAATGGAACCGCAGGCATGGTGAGCCCCAGAAACGTACCTGTGAGGGGCGGCGGGGGCGTGGCCCTGGGCCAGGTGTTGTTCCCCTAGGAGCGTGTCCTCACCACCTGCAGTGTCCGGCACTGTCACCACAGTGCAGCAGGTGTGACACCGAGACTCAGAGAGCCGGTGGCCCTTACCCGAAGTCACAGTGCCGGATTCAAGGCCCGGGCCTGCGTCCCAGGGGGCTGCTCTCTTGGGCTTTAGCACAGGGGCTGTGGGGCTGGGCTGCCCGGGTTCAGGGTTCAAATCCCAGCTCCGCCTCTCCTCGTATGCCCTCACGTAGTCTACTCCAACTGCCGGGACCTCGGTCTCCTCATCTGTCAAATGGCAACAGCAGTGCTAGCTTCCTTGTGGGGTTGCTGTGAAGGGCTTAGAAGAGGGCTTGCCCCACAGTCAGTGCTCTGTTCATACCTTATCTCCTCCGTAGGCGCTCGAGCCCCGACTTAACATTTGGGGACTTAACCCTCAAGCCCCGACTTAACATTTGGGGACTTAACCCTCAAGCCCCGACTTAATATTTGGGGACTTAACCTCCCCAGACGGCATTTAAATTTGTCTCAAATACATGGTGTGGACACTGACTTCATTTAAATGCGACATCTCAAAAAGTATATCATCCACATTCGCAACATTTTGATGGATGAGGCAAGTGGATGTAAACCAAACATCGAAACGCTGCTGGGAGAGAAAATAGGGTCCGTACACGTGTACATTGAAAGGGCTTGAGGGGTTATTAACCGACACCAATGCCCCAACATCACTACACATAAACACTGTGGTTTTGTATGCCAGCTACACGTTAATAAAAAATTAGGGGAAGCCGGGATGGCTCTGTGGGTTGAGCGCTCACTTTGCAGCGCCGGGGACCGAGGATCAAATCCCGGCCCCGGCCCCGGCCCGTGCGGAACCATATGCTGAACTGGGGAGTGCCCCCAGTTCAGTTCTCTCTCTGTCTCTGTATCTCTCTCTCTCTCTCTGTCTGTCAAAAATAAAAATAAACAAATAAATAAATATTAAAAAATTAAAAAATAACCTCTATCTAGTGCCCAAGTATTTCCCATTGCCCCAAAGGAGACCCCGTGTCCATGAACCACTTGCCCCCCACTTTCCCCTCCCCTGGGCCTTGCCGACCACGAATCTGCCTCCTGTCCCTATGGGTTTGCCTATTCTAGACCTTTCCTGGACATGGAGTCCTACAATGCTGGTCCTTCGGTGTCTGCGTTCTTCCCCTTAGAATCGTGTTTGGAAGTTCATCCACCTGCCTGCAGCACATCCGGGCCTCGTTCTCGTTATCTGGCTGACCGGTATTCCGCTGCGTGAACGCACCACCCTTGCGGGCCCGTCCTCTCTCTCCTGGGCCGCGGGACACTGGGGCTGTTTCTTGGCTATTTTGGATAACGCTGCTGTGAGCAGCCGTGTGCGCGCTGCTCTGTAGACGTCTGTTTTCCTTTCTCTTGGGTAGATACCTAGACGTGGGACTGCCGGGCCCTACGGAAGTCCTGTGTTGAGCTGTTTGAGAAATCGCCAGTTTTCCACAGCCGTGCCCATGGCTTGCAGTGCCTCCAATGTCATCGACACGTCCCTGTCCATGAGTTGATTACAGCCATCCTAATGGATGTGAGAGCGTCACCAAAATCGGGGGTGGGGCCTAAACAAAGCTAAGATGTGATGTTTTACTCAAGTGTTGACCCCTCTGCACTGGCCTCTGTGAGCTCTGGAGACTGCAGGTCTAGACGAGGACTGAGCCTTGCGGGCCTCAGTTTCCCCCTCTGTCACAGGACCCAGTTGGCCTGAGTGAGTGCTTCTCAAGTGTGGTCCGGCCGAGAGAAGAGGACTGACACTCTGGCACTGAAATGGAATTGCGCAGAAGGGGTGAGCCGTTAGCGTGGGCTAGCTTGCCTCCCTGTGGAGATTTCCCTCTTCTCTTCTCAGGCTGTCTAAGAGCTCTGGCCCCAGCAGTCACTGTAGCCGTTTTGGACGGTTATGTTCGTGTGGAAGGCGGAGTCCTGGCCTTCCTGCCCTCCGAAAATTGCTCCGGTCAGATCAGAAACGTGCGAAGTCCCCTCCTGCTTGGCAGTTATGCCACTGTCACTGCCCCGAGTGGGTCCAGACACCCCTGTAAACATTCCAGGTCCCCCTGTGTCGCAGGAGGGAACGCGTGTTCATTTCAACCACGCATCTATGCGCTTTTGCTCATGCCTCATGCCACATGCAGCCTCTGCCTAGAACATCCTTCCCCATCTTCTTCATTCTGCCGGCGTCTCAAATCTGTAACGACTCCCATCAGCACCGCTTCCTCCAGGAAGCCTTCCCGGATGCTTCCTCCCCTGTGCTCCGGGGGCCAGCTCTGTGATGGCATTCTTTACCTCATTTCAAGCACCTGCGATTTAACCTGCCTCCTCCAACAGGCAGAAAGTACTTCTAGAAGGACTGCGGATTCATCTCCGGGTCCCCAGCACTCACTGGGGACAAAGTGCCCCTCGGGGATGCTGGTGACTGGCTGGCCAGGAGCCTAGCCCCCGATGTTCCCCTCGGACCCAGGCCGTCCCCATTGCATGCATTCTCGGTGGACAGGCCATCACGGAGGACCCGGTGTGTCTGTGAACTGGGCCCAGGACTCAAGCTGGGCCGATCCGAAGCTCTCCTGTTGTTGCATCAGGCCGGCCGGAGTGCATTTCTGTTGCCTCCAAAGAACGCTGGCAGATCCAGCACCCTCAGATCTCCTTCACAGATGCATGGATGGGTGAACGGGTGAGCCAATCTCCTCGCCAACGACACGGGGAGGGAGGAGAAAGAGGCAAAAGAAAGACGCCCAGCCGAGGAATGCCCCCCACAGGCAAGGCCCCCGGGGATCCACGTGCTGGCTGGAACACGGGAGGAGTCCTGACTGCAGAACTGAGCCTGAGACCCACACGGGACGAAGCCGCAGCGCCTGCCTTGACGTGGAGGGCGCACCGCATCTGTCCCGCACGGCGCTCAGCCTGCTGCCGGCTGCGCCCCAGAGAGCACCGTCTCCGACAACGTGCGTCCCAGAGACTCTTTCATCGTCTTGGCTGCTTCTCTTTGTGTGCTCATCGTGGTTTGATACAAAACAGAGAGGAGATGCCCGATCGTGCAGCCGCTCCAGCTGGTGGCAGGGGGCGAGCAGGGAGCTGGGCATGAGATGAGATGCTGGACGAGGCCTCTCTTCCCAAGGTTTCCCTGAAGAACTTGGGGTTCAGGATCATGTCCCACAGCACGCCGAGGTCCCTGCCGAGAAACTGGAGGTCCGATTTAGCCAACTCCACGTGGTGGGAGAGTTGTCTCACTTCAGTAAAAATGGAGAGTCTCTCCCTTAAGCCTTTCAAAAAGGTGGGCTCCAGATGGATGGAAGCCTTAGAAGTGAATGTTACAATAAAGACAATCAAAGAAGCAAAAGGAGATATCTTTGTTTCCAAGGAAAGAATGATTCTATTCCCAAAGGCCCTGACAGGACAAGACAGGAGGGAGAAAAAGTAACGGATCTGATGCATCAAAGTCCACAAGCCTGTTCCTTAGGACGCCCCGGGCAAGGGCAGCCGATGGTGCCGGCTGTGAGGGCGAAAACTGCCAAGTGGTTACGATTTAGAACATGCAGGAACGCTCACGAAAACGTTCAGAAAAGACAGAAGAGCTGATAGACAAATACGCAAACGTGGGGCGCGAGAGAGGCTGAAATGGCGAACGAGAGATGCTTAAATTCATTCGTCAGAAGAGATGCGGGGATTTGAAAAGCCAGGCCCAGCCTTAGACTCGTTGTGAGAAAAGCACACAGTCGCCTAATTGGCTGAGTTAATGCTGGCCGGAATGCCTTAGAGAGCTGGGCGTTCCTGTGCAGGGTAACCGGCTCCCTGAGACTCCACTCGGGGTAGGGAGCTAAGGATGTGGGCAGCCATCACTTAGATCCCTCAGGGGACAGGACACAGATGCCCAAGTGACATCGGTCACAGAAACAGGGGGTTGGGGACAACCTGGCGCCCACCACGCCTCACTGGGAAGCTGTCAAAGTTAGGGGTACCGGGGTGTAGCGTGACATGGAGTACGAGGGGTCTGAGGTCACAAAGCAGGGCTTGCATTCTTCAGTCCAACCCCTGTTTTTGCCACGTTCTAGCCGTCTGAACTCAAGCAAATATAACCGGTGAGCCTGTTTGTCTCCACATCTGCACTAGAGGGGCGAACGGCAACCCCTCCTCTGGCTGATTGGGGGTGAGGTGGGTCCCTGGAGCAGACAAGACCCCCGGTGCTGGGCCCATAGTAGGTGCTCGCTAAACCGTCGTCACCAGCTCTTGCAAACGTGGCATCTGCAGCAGGGCAAGGCTCAGGCCCTCCCTCCTGGGGACCGCCGCGTAGGCACCGAGTTCTTTATTGATGCCTGCTCTTGCAGTGCCCCCACCCCCCACCCCGGGTCTGCTGGAGGCTGCACTCCCAACCCTTCCCCCAGCCCTGTCCTGCCACAGGAAATGCAGCCGGGCTGACCCAGAGTCCAGAGTGGCCCGCTGCGGTGGCTGCTGCTTCCTGCCCACCCCCACCCCCGCCGCTGGGGCCCTGATTAGCTTGGGTATTGGATAACCCCTGCTCTTCTTCCCTGCCCCGCAAGGGTTAATCAGCCTTCCTGCTGCGGGCAGCCTGTCGGCAGGAGGCTTTCATTACTTTGATGGGATACATGTGCTGGGCTTTATCTCCGGCCCTTTCTCCGTAATTCAGCGCTTGAACGTCTCAGCTGTCGGCCGATCTGCAGACAATTGCTCGGGGTAATACTATCCGGAAAAAGCTGATAAAACGCAGATGTGACGAGGCCTCTGAAATTTGCGGTTTGCTAAGTGGTTTGCTGAGATGCTTGCCCGTGGCCCGGGCGGCTTCCCTTCGCAGGGCTGGGAACGGAGGGGCGGGAGTTGCCCTTTTTTTTTTTTTAAGTGGAAGGTTGAATAGAGGAAGTGACTTTAGAATTTTTTTTCTGCAATTAGGAAAATGGACAAATGGGGAGAAAGTGGGGTTGATGGGATGCGATCACAAGACGGGAGGGGAGCTCACCCTCTGGTCGCATCCTCACCAGCTTAGCGGGGGCGCCCCGGTGGGGTGGGGAACCCCCGTGTCCTCTGTGCGGCGTGGCGTGGGCGTGCTGCGGGGGTTCCTGTGAGGAACCCTGTGTGACCTTGAGCAAGTCACTGGACCTCCCTCTTGCTCCGCCGACTCAACTGAAAGACCAAATCACTAAAAACCTCAGTTACTTAGCAGGAGCGCGCTCCCAGAGGAGAGTCAGGTGCCTAGTTGGTGCTCAGTGAACGGCGAGGTTTCTTTTCCTTCCTTCCACTCACTTAGGTTCCTAGATGCCCCCAGAGAGTAGACGTGTCATGATACTGAGGTGAAGACGCTGGATTCTAGGGAAGGGTCCAGAGTAGAAGGCCCCCAAATCATGATGTCCTAGGCCAGGGTCACTGGGCTGGAGTCCTTGGTTGAAACAATCGCCAGTGGGGTCTTCCAGGGTCAAAGAAAGGCTTAGAGCAGGGCCTCTCAGCCCAGACTTGAACCCCAACCACCGGAAATCCCTGCTGACCAGAGAGGGCAGGCAGTGTGGCTGGCATTGCCCAGCACACCAGGAGCAGAGCCAGGCTGGGGGGCGACCTCCGTGTCACACCTCAGGTGACCCACCTTCCTTAATGGACCCAGAATGGTCTTCAGACGCCGCATAGAGAACATGCTCCACTACACCCATCAAGGAAGGCCTTTGGGGCAAAGGAGAAAGTACACAAATGCATCCCATTCTGTGTCGTGCATGAGGCCAGCGATGTGGGTCTTGCAACATCCAAAGGGCCCGAGGGTCGCAGCAAACGTCCCCGTGCAGACAGGAGGACGTTCACACGGATCAGCGTGGGGGAGCGCGGCCAGGGCCTGCGGGACCCCCGTCAGCTCTGCGTTCCATCGATGCTGCGGCCGCCAGAGCTCCATTTCGGGCGGGATGCAGCAAGCTCCTGGCCTCGATTTTCCCCTCTCGTCCTCGCAGATAGAGGCGAGCCGAGCACCCCCATTCTCAGTGAGGACAACTGAGGCCGCCCAGGCTCCCAGTCACCGGCTCGGCACCTCCCGGCTGGCAGCAGCAGAGCTGGGATTCGAACCCAGATCCGGCTCCAAATTCTCCACGCTGAAGTCTGTCCCAGCCTGCCCCCCTGGACAGACAGACACATGGGACCCTGGGGTCGTGGGGTGGATGCTTCCTCCGACTCCAACATTGCGGGCCGGGCCTGGGACCGAGCCACTTCCCTTGACAAGGCGCGTCTGCCATTATTAGAAGGTCCGTTTGCAGTTCCGGCTTTTCCAAGAAAGAGGGCGTCTGTGCCCCTGCCCGGCGCGGGCAGAGCTGGTAGCAATTTTCCCACAATGTGTAAATTAGTCAATCTCTGAGTCTGTAAACGGGGCCCTTTGAAGGGGCCTTAATGAAGCACTCCATTAGGGCTTAATGATGGCTGCCTCCAGCGCTACGGGACCCATGTCTTTTGATGTCTTGGGGGCCACTGGGTTGGAGGCTCAACGTATCTCGATGCCCTGGCAGGCTGGGGGGAAAAAAAAAGTCAGAAAGCCCCCTTAGAGAAGTTGAAATTTTTTTAATGAAAAAAGTGAGTCCTGGGCTGACTGATGTTGGCACTTCAAAGCCAGTGCACACTAAATTGCTGTAGACTGCTTAATTCAAAAGTGCTCCCTGCCCGGTGACAGCCCAATGGTGACAAAATACAATTGGCAACAGGAGACAGGCAAGATCAAAGGCTGGCTATTGTAATAGTTTTGTTCCGTGAAGAATTGCTTATTGTCCTGAGTTTTTAAGCAGCCCCCCTCCCTTTTTTTTTTTTTTTAACTCCTCTTCTTTTCTTTCTTTCTTTTTTGGCTCCAGCGCCATCTCGGGACCCTGTTTCAGCATCAGCATACATAAATAATCGTAATTACATCCTCCTGATAATACAGTTCAGTGTGCGGAGGGCACGGCTGCCTCTCTGCCCCCTTCGAGGTTCACGGAGCTGTGCCGTGCGTCTAAGAAAATTCATTTCTGTGTTTTTGTGGGAAAAGGTCCCATGAGAGCTGAGATTCCCTCGCCATCCTCTGGACCATTTTAAGATGATTTCAGCTTAAGCTGCTGCCTGCCTGGTCTTTGGAGGGTGGGGAGGCGGCGACAGAGGATTCGCTTGTGGGGTCCTGCTCCCCTGGGGCCCCTCCCTAGCTTCTCCTAGCCTCAGTTTCCTCAACCGTCCACTAGGGGCTCATTCACTCACCCCACAAGTACTTACGGAGCTCTGATTTATGAAAATACTTGCCTCGTAGGGTTGTTTAAAAGACAGGGGAAAGTGACTACAAAAGCACTTTGTGATCTGGAAGCTCCCTCCCTCCTCCTCCCTGCTCCTGCCCCTCCCCTCCCCCTCCTGCTGGTTTTGGAGGGTCTGTTTTGAGTGTCTCCCATCTACTGGCAGGGCACTGTCCAGGAACACCGAACCTCTAATGGGATTCTATGAGTTGTTTAGAAACTTCTGCCCGGAGGGAGGTGATCTGTGAAGGAACCGTGTCCCCAGGCTGGAGTTGGGGTCCTTTTCTCAGCCCTGTGACTCACCTGAGCCCTCCCCACATGCCCACCCCCCAGGACCTCTGTGTCCTTCTCTGTGAAATGGGCACAATCACCGCTGCCCTGTCAGATTTCGTGGTTCTTGCTGTCCTGACCGGGGGCTCTGACGAGAGAACAGAGGCCCGCCGCAGTGCCTAAAGGCCCGAAGGCCGAGGCCCGTCCCTGCCATTGTCCGTGGCCGTCCGGGACCGTCCGGGACGCTTTCTGCAATACGCCGGAGGGGCCGAGGGCTGCTGTGAGCTGGGTCAAAGCCTCCGCCGGCTGGGCACCATCAGGAAGCAAGGAGGCTCCGGTTCCTTTTATTGCTTCAAATATTAGTCACCAGGAAGCCGCCCCACGAAGCTTACAAACCTCGTATCATTTACTCGTCTTGAATTAATTAAGAAGGCTGGTATGGGGACAATTAGGGAAACCTTAGGCTGATGACATCTCCTTGTGATGGAATTTGCTTCTGCATCCACTTTGCCTCCCTCACATTCCCCCAGATAGAGTGGCAGGATTGTTTTTTGCCAAACAAAGGCTTTCAGATACATTCGAGGATGGGATTAGCGAGTCTACAGGCACGGTGGGCACACGCAGCCGCCCGGGGGGATGCGCGGGGGTTGAGTCGATGCGCCCCTGTTTACACGGACTGTGTGTCTTGCTGTTCCACTTTCCTTTCCGATGTAACAACCTTCTCCTGCCCCCGGGTGGCTGGGGTTTCTGTCCTTTGTTTTCAAATTCCACTGGCACCGAACACTAAATCCCCAAACATTTTAAGCACACATTCTAGGGTGGCACCATCCCAAAGCCAGCACTCCGAGGGGTTTCTAAGGGTGCCATTCAAATGTCCTCAGGCCACGCGGGGCCCACAGCGCCGCCGAGACCCTCCTGTGACTCTGGACGGAACACAGACCCACCTGCACGCCACAATCACGCACAAGTATGCATGAGCCCAGCTGAGCAATTATGAATAATTAAATCAATTAGAGACAGTCTAGCTCCAGCGATTATGGCCGCTGGGGTGTGGGCCCCTGTGATATTTT
>PVKE010036881.1:0-16175 GCA_004027555.1 Craseonycteris thonglongyai | reverse complement strand
TTCATTTAAAATCGAATGTATCAAAACACTGTGATCCTAGCTAACCGTCACGACCCGATCAGTCCAGCGACCACAATCAAAATGGCAACTTCGCGTCTCCCGGTTGGGTAGAGGAGAGTTTAAAGAGTGCAGCGGCTAAACAAGAAGCGACATGTACAAAGGTGAAAGCTAGGGAAATACTTACCGTGTTTTCCGGCATATAAGATGACCGGGCGTATAAGACAACCCCCTAATTTTACAGTTAAAACATAAGTTTAGGCCTATATTTGCTGTATAAGACTACAGCCTCGAAATTGGGGGGTAGTCTTATACAGCGAATATAGGCCTAAACCTATGTTTTAACTGTAAAATTAGGGGGTCATCTTATACTCCCGGTCATCTTATACGCCGGAAAATACGTATACATACGATATTGCAAACATACCAATGAATATAATAAACCTGTGTAGATACTCAAACAATATTTTAAAATTCTAACAAATGTATAAAAATAAATTATAGTTTTACTTAGTGTTTATGAAAAACTTCTGATGCAGTCAAATAATGGCGGGCGCACACAAATCGGGCCGCGGGCATGGGGTTGGGAATCCCAGCTACAGAGGAATCACCACACCACAGGATGGCCTGGGTCCCATGAGCACAATTGCATACACTGCTATGGGCACATCTGCCTGTGCTACTTCTTCCTCATTTCTCAGACATGACATTCTCAGGTCACTGCTATCTGTGGTGAGCACTGGCAGGCAGTTCTGTTGGCCCTGTCCTAAAATGCACATGTCTCCTCTACACTCCATACATGAAAGAATTTCGGGAGCTCAGCTTTCTTGTGCCCCCAGACCTTCTCAGTATCTAGATGAGAAAGTAAAGATACAGGGGCAGGCATTCCTATTGTGTGAATTATGTACATGTGAGAGTATATGTATACATAAAAAAGCACTGCCTCACATGAGCACCTGATTTTACTTGTGTGTGTGTATGATCTTTGTTTAAATGTTAAGTCTTGGATTAGAATGAAGCAAAAAGTGTTTGTCTTTTCACTTCCTTCAGCACATAAAAACATTTTTTAGTCAATAGATACTAACTGTACTCAATCATATATTAGGGTATTCTACACACAAGCACTCTTTGGGAAGAGTATGGATTATACTGCAATAAATAATATAGTAATTTTTAGAGATAGTATCCATGGATACGTGCCTAAATATTTTACTGCTCTGGTTTATTTATAACATATATAAATATTAGATAATGTTAATGCTTCTGATGATGTCTTTTCCTTAATAATTCTCATTCATGTTGAATATATTTTTGCCATTAACTCCTGTATGAAATGCAGTCAACTACAGGTAGCATGTTAAGACAAAATAGGTTACTCAAATCATTTATTGCTTAGAAAATTGTGTAAGCCACACTATGCTATAAGCAAGTTTTATGAATCCTGACAAATGTGAAGTAAAATTCTAGTGTATAGAGACAAACAAAAATTTGTCCTGGGATTGGCACAGTGGTATGAAACACCAGAATGGCTTGGCTGGAAAAAACCCACAAAGACTATTCAGAAAATAGTGAAAGCTGGTGTGGGTGTGAGTGTGGGTATGACAATGTCAGGCAACCCTTGGTCTGGGCAGGAGAGAGGCCAGTCTACCCTGGGCATCTGCTCGGGATTAGCAGCTCAATGAATGGCTGTGGGATGAGAGCCTGGCTGGCCTGAAAAAAGTACAAGGAGGGACTGAGCTTGTTGTTGATAGGCCTTCTCAGGATGTTCAAGGCCACAAAGTGGACAAGTCTGGTAGAGGGCACAGCCAGCTGCATGTGCTGCAACTAGAAACCTCCAAACTAACTCGACAGCATCATTAGAGTTTGAGATTGCAGAGGGAGAGAAGGAGCATCAATATTTTGAGGAGACCTTGCCAGAATCCATGGCAAAATAGAAAGAGGCAAGTTCTCCCACACAAGTATTAACTATGCCTGACCCTGCTTAGCTATGAGATCAGTGAAGAGTAGGCATATTCAGAGATCCAGGGCCCTAGTCCCCAGTCACTGATAGCTGTCATTAGGCATTCAAGAGTTCCTTTAAACCTGCCTCAGGAGGCAGCACCACACCTCAGGACAGCCTGGGCCCCACAGGGAGGTTTTCTCACTGCACACTAGGCACATCTGCCTGCACCACTTCTTTTGCATTTCTAAGACATTCTCCTGTCCTAGATTGGCTCTGCAATCAAAAAACATATGTCTCCTCCACACTCTATACATGCAGAAATTTTGGAAGCTCAGTTTCCTGGAGCTCCCAGCTCTCCCTGCTCAGTATCTCCACAAAAACTAAAAGATGCAGGGGCGGGCACTCCTCTTAAGTGAATTGTGTGTGTTTGTGTAGATATGTATGAGTGAAATAGCACGGGTACACACAAGCATGTGATTGCACACATATTGGTGTGTGTGTCTTATGCATGATACCTCTTTGTCTTTTGAGGTATTCATTTAAATATTAAGTCTCAAAAACAATGAAGCAAATAATATTTAAGTGTTTTCACTTCATTCAGCACATAAAACGTTATTTCATCAATTAAAAATTAATTTTCCTCAATCATATATTAGGGCACTTTACAATAATAGCAAGCACTCTTTGAGAAAAATATGAAATACACTACAGTACTATAGTAATTTTTAGAAATGGTACCCATTGAATTGCATTTAAACATTTTACTGCTGTGTTTTTTTTATATAACATATATAAATATTAGATAATGCTGATGCTTCTGGTGATGTCTTTTTCTTAATATTCTCTTTCATGCTGAATTCACTCTTACCACTTATATGCAATGCAGTTAACTGTGGATACCATGTCTGAACAAAATAGGTGACCCAAACCATTTATTGGATAGTGCTATACTACAAGGAGGTTTTATGCTCATTGACAAATGCAGAGTAGTTTCTGGTGCATATCAACAGAAATTAATCATGAGATTGGTGTTGTGGTTGAGATACCAGAATGGACTTGAATGAAGAAAGCTGCCAAACGCTGTTGGAAAAATAGTGGAAAGTGACATGGGTGTGGGTATTGCAATGGGCAGATGTGGACCTGGGTTGGGGAGGAGCGAGGCAATCCTGGGGCTGGACAATGCTTTGAAGTGGCAGACCAGTGAATGGCAGTGGACTGAGAGCCTGCTGGTATAAAAAAAATTATGAAGAGACAGAGAGCTCAGTCTGGGAAGACTCTTGATATATCCAAGGCTGCAAAGAGGAAGAGCCAAGAAGAGTGCATGGCCAGCTACCTGTGCTGCAGCTCATAAGCCTAAAATAGTGCAAATACATTGTTGCAATGAGAGTTTGCAGAGGTAGATTGAGCATAAAATATTTAGAGGAAACCATGGAGGAAGCCAAGGCAAATAGTGAAGGAGCTAAAAGTCTACCACAGCACCCAGTATTCCTGACCAGACTCCCATTCAAGTTGTAACAATACCTGAGCCTGCTTAGCGTGCAAGACCAATGGAGATCAGGCACATTCAGGATCTAGGGCCCTAGTCTTAGGTGCCTGTCCTCAGGTATTGGTGAGTTCTTCAGGACATCCTAGGCCCTGCAGGCATGCCTGTTCACTCTGTTCTAGGCACATCTTCCTGTGCCACTTCCTTTGAATTTTGCAAACATTCTCAGTTTGCGGCTAGGTGTGGTGAGCCCTGGCCTTCAGTTTGTTGGCCCTGCCCTAAAAAAACATGTGGTCCTTCACACCATGTGCATCTAAGAATTTTAAGGGCTCAGTTTTCTGGTGCTCCCAGCTCTTCTCAGTATCCTGCTGAGAAAGCAAATACTTAGGGGACAGGAACTGCTATTGTATAAATTGTGTGCAAGGGTATATGTAGGTTTGAAAAATCATGGGCACAAATGAGCATGCGATTGTGTGTGTGTGTGTGTGTGCGCGTGCGCACATGTGCATGCATGATACATCTTGGCCCTTGATACTTTTATTTAAATGTTAAATCTGAGATCACAATGAAGCAAAAAATATGTGTCTTTTCACTTATTTAAGCATATAACATTATTTAATCAATAAGATTTAACTGTACTAAATCATATAATAGGCTATTCTAGACACATCAAGCACTCTTTGAGACACATATTTAATACATTGCAATAGATTCTATAGTAATTTTTAGAGATGGTACAAATTGATATGCATTTAAACACTTTATTGCTGTGATTAGTTAATAACATATATAAATATTAAATAATGCTAATGCTTCTGGTAATGTATTTCCCTTAATAATCTCATTCATGCTGAATTTACTCTTACCATTTACTTGTGTATGCAATGCAGTCAACTACAAATATTATGTCAGGACAAATTAGGTGACTCAAACAATTTATTGCTTTGAACATTGCTTATGCCATGCTATGCTATTTGCAGGTTTCATGCAAATTGACAAATTAAGAGTCACTTTCAGGTGCATAGGGCCATACAACAATTTGTCTTGGGATTGGCAGTGTTATTGAAAAACCAGAATGGCCTTCAATGAAGGAAGCCACCAAAGGCTGTTGGAGAGAAAGTGAAAGTGGCTGTGAGTGAATACGTGGCAAGGAAGGCAAACCTGGGCCTGGATGGGGGAAGGACCAAGTAGCCCTGGGCCTGGGTAATGCTTTGGAGTAGTAGCCCAGTGAATGTCTGTGGGCTGAGAGCCTGCTGGCATGAAACAGTTACACAGAAGGAGGGAGCTTTGTCTAGCAGGCCTCTTAGTGTATCCAAAGCCACAAAGAGCACAATCCTGGCAGAGTGTGTGGCCAGCTGATTGTGCTGTAGCTAGGAACCCTCAGATATGTGTCAGGAGCAGTTTGATGGAGTAGTTACAATACCCACCAACCGTTGTAACCAGATGGCAAGAAGAAAATATGTCTGAGAAATTCCCTCACCTTATATGGCCCCAGAGGATGGCTGGTTAGTCAATGACAGGTAAGATTCCTCAGGGAGGAACAACCTGACAGGCACAGTCGCATAGGGGCCATCAGGAGAAAACATGGGGAGCAAAAGAGATGAGGCACAGATCCTCATTTCCCTCCCAACTCTCTTACAGGAATTTCTCTTCTCTTGCCCTTTTCCCCCAGGGAGTGTAAGCATGACTAACTCAGGGAGTTTGGAGAGAAGTAGCAGTACACTGACTTAAAGGGTTTAGGTCAGATGTGATTTACCATTTATCTTTAGTGTACCAGCAAGGTCTTTTCTCAAGGACGCTCTGATCATTAGTCATCCAATAATTGCTGCTTTACAGTAAGATAAGTTTTCATTTTGTAAACATGAAGTCTGTGCTTAGCCATGAGGCAAATAATCTCTGTTCTGTATTCAAGTTAATCTTTTTTTACCATTAATCCTTTCTACCTTGTAGTCATGTAGAATGTGCATGTAGCCTTTTTCTACGTAATGAGCTGTAAAAATAAACTTGGGGCTAGAGACTGCAAAGACTTTCTGATAGCCCTCCCAATCTCATTTTCTGTGTTTGGTTTCTTTTTCTTTCTTTTTAATCCTCATGCCCAGCTCCGGTTACCATTCAACTTTGACGGCAGGCTCCGTCAGATATGCCTATGGATCTTGTTGAAGAGGAATGTTGCAAAAGAAAAGTATTCAATATTATGAGGATACCTTGCAACAAGATGCAACAAAATAGAAGGAGGGAAAAGTCAACCACAGAATCTGATCATCTCTCAAGGTGTCCTATCCTTGTTTTGAGCATGCTTGTCCCTACTTAGCACCAAGTCCCTGAGACAAATCCAGATAGAGAATATTCAGAGCTCTTGTGCTCTACTCCCAGGCATCTTTCATCAGTCATTTAAGATTTCCTCTGAGCCTGTCTCAAGAGACAACACCACACCTCAGGACAGCCTGGGCCCCATGGGCAGGCTTTCTCGCTAAACTCCAGGCACCTCTGCCTGTGCCTCTTCCACATTTTTCAGACATTCTCTTGTCACTGCTAGCTGTGGTGAACCCTGGCCTGCAATTTGCTTGGCTCTGCAGTAAAAACAAAAAAAACCCCATGTCTCTTCCACATCCTGTGCATGAAAGAATTTGGGAGGCTCAGTTTTCTGGGGCTCCCAGGGCTTCTCAGTATCCTGATAAGAAAGCCAAGATACAGGGGCAGACACTCCTACTGTGTATGTTTTGTGCATATGAATGGATACCTATGTGCATGTGATATAGCATGGCAGCACACAAACATGTGATTGCCCCTGTATGTGTGTGTGTCTCTGTGTGATACATCTTTGTCTTTGAGATCTTCATTTAAATACTAAATCTAGGATCTCAATGAAGCAAAAAATATGCATGTCTTCTCCCTTCCTTCAGCACAAAAACAAAACAAAACACCTCATTTAATCAATAAGAACTAACTGTACTAAATCATATGTTAGGCTATTTTAGACAAAAGCACTCATTTAGAAAAATATTAAATACACTGCAAGAGGTACTATAGTAATTTTTAGAAGTGGTACCTATTGAATTGCATTTAAATATTTTACTGTGGTGGTGTTTTTTATAACATATATAAACATTAGATAATTCTAATGCTTCTGGTGATGTCTTTGCCTTAATATTCTCTTTCATGCTGAATTCATTCTTACCATTTACTCATGTATGCAATGAATTCAACTACAGATAGCAAGTCAGGACATAGTAGGTGAATCAAACCATTCATTGCTTAGAAAATTGCTTATGCCATGCAATGTTAAAAGCAGGTTTTATGCAAATTGACAAATGCAAAGTAACCTTCAGGTGCATAGCAACAGCCAAAAATTTGTCCTGGGATTGGCACTGTGGTGTGAAACAGCAGAATGGCCTCAAATTGAGAGAGCCACCAAAAGTTGCAGGAGAGAGATTCAAAGCTGCCATGGGTGTCTGTGAGGCAAAGCAGACAACCCTTGGCCTGGGCATTGGAGGGTTAGGCAGCTCTGAGTCTGTGCAATACTTTGGAGTAGCAGCCCTGTGAATGGCTGTGGGCTGAGAACTGGCTTGCATTAAAAAATTACAAGGAGGGAGAGATCTAGGACCCTAGTCCATGGTGTCAAAAAAAATTCCCAATTTTACTAGTTTTTTATGGCTAATAAGCCAAATCCTGCTTCCATGCAGCAAAGGATTGATGCACTTGGACCTGAAATCTACAAATATATCACCTTCGTACACCTAGACATACCCATCATGAAAGCCATGCACATCTTTGTGGAACCATGTGTGTCCACCTAGATTTTTGTGAATGAAGTGGAAGCATTTGTAGTTAATTATTTTAAATCTGATGTCATTATTCTTGCTTCTGAAAGGGACTACATTACTGTAAATTTTACATTGACCTAGGACCTTCAGCAGAGTTCACAGTATTTCAAGGGAGTTATCAATTGCAATACATTGGGTAAACTAGAAACTACTGTGGGTAGAATCCTAAGAGCTGAGGAAAATTTTCTGGTAGTGGTTAAAATAAAGAGAGTATCTTGGGCATTATTTCCCTGTGTTATATCTTCTAATCCATGATGATCTAGCCACTGGTTACCAACAAAGAAATGTGGGAGACAAGAATGCTATGACTGGACAAGCCCTCATAGGATAACTTGAACAATGATCCTGGAACATATTTTGCCTTGCAAACACTGATCCTGATTTCAGAGAGAAAAATGGCAATGAATACATACCTAAGTTTATTCATGTGTATTTTGTTAGTGATGGTGAAAATAAGGCTAACAAAACTGTATGTATTGGGGAATGCTGGGATAGTTCAACAAATTGAGCACTTGCTTTGCAACTGCAAGTTCTATGGATCGTATCTTGGCCCTCGCCCATGCAAACCTACATGCAGAACTGTGGTGCAACTGATAAACATAGAACCCTGCAGTGAAGGTTCTCATTTCCCTTGCGAGAGCGCCCCCCAGCCCCACCCCAGTTTGGTTACTGTCCTGTGTGGTCCCACATCCACCTGTATGGAATGAAATTATGTCACAGCTAATGATGTGCCACTATAGAGACTGCTCTGGGCCTTCCCCTCTTCTCTCTCTCTTTCTCTACTTCTATCAAAACAATAAAATAAATATTAAAAAAAACAACAACTAAGTGTTCAAAAATTCAGCTTGCAACAAAAACTCTTTTCAGACCATAGGCCTAAAAATTAGACAGGCTTTATGTCATTTAATTACATTGTATCCTAAAATCATTTGCTATTGTTTATTTAAAATAGTACACTGGTATATAACTGATACTGTGACATGAGGCTAATATACGTTACATTTATATCAGAATTTCTGTCAGAACACAGCAATATGTCAATAGTACTGCACATTGCAGGTTACAGGAGCATTTACTTGTGTTACATGAAACTGTGCTAGAATATTAAAGTCTTTGAATCTCTACACAATCTGCTAGATTTTCTTAGATTGTTATAAAATTTTAATTTGAAAATAAATAATACCACTTTAAAACACTAATATTAGTTTGATGTACAAGGGCTCTGAACTATGATGTAAATCAGACTGCTTTACAACATATGTATTTATTTTTACTTTGATACAACCTTGTTATACAATTTTTGGTGTGTAAACATCACCAAACCCATTAATAAATCATTGTTTTTAAAATTATTTTTAGATTACTAAAATACTTATTGCTAAGTACTGCTGATGAATCATTTTCAAAATTTAAAAGTAAGAAATTCTTAATTTTTCAATGCATTTTTGTAAGTAAAATTCAAAAACCAGTTTTAAAGCAAAAACATTCATTTGTATTTTCTTAAAATTAATGATACTGTGGAAACTTTGCTCAATTAACTACCCTGTTTCTCCGAAAATAAGACAGTGTCTTATACCCTGTTTCTCTGAAAATAAGACAGTGTCTTATATTAATTTTTGCTCCCAAAGATGTGCTAGGTCTTATTTTCAGGGGGATGCCTTATACATATTTCAGCGAGAGGTAAAACTGTAAGTAGGTCTTATTTTGGGGGGATGTCTTACTTTCGAGGAAACACGGTAAATATTTCCAGTGTAAATCCTGACGAGAGAGAATCTATATAAGCTATGCTAAGTTCTGCACTCATGTCCAGTGTCCTATTCTCTTAAAAAGATACACTGCTTTACACAGTTTATTCTGTTTATACTACCACTTCTCTCTGGTGAGCAAAAATTTGTTTTCTGTAGTCATGAATTTTTTAATGATATTTTTTGGTATTTGATTCCTGCTTACTCTCATAATTTTTTTAATTGTGAAACTTATTGGGGTGACATTGGTTGGTAAAAATTACATAGGTTCCAGGTGTACAAATCTACACTACATCATATTACATTATATGTTCACCACCCTGAGTCAGTTTTCTTTCCATCACCATATATATGATGCTCTCTCTCTACAAACCCAACCCCCTCAACTTCTCCACTCACCACCCCCTTTACCCTCAGGAAACCACTAAACTATTGACTGGGTCCATGAGTTTTTGTTTCCTTGTTACTTTCTGTTTTATATTCCACCTATAAGTGAAGTCATATATTCCTTGATTTTTTCAATCTGATTAATTTCATTTAATGTGATGGCTTCAAGACCCATCTATGTTGCCATTAATGGCTGGATTTCATCTTTTCTTATTGCTGAGTAGTAGTATATTGTGTAAATGTAACATAACTTCTTTATCCAGCCATTTATCAAAGGATACTTCGGTTGTTTCCACAACTTGGCCACAATGAACAGTGTTGCGATGATCATTGGGGTACATATATCTTTGCAAATTAAGGTTTTCACATTTTAGGGGTAAATACCCAGAAGAGGGATTGCTGGGTCTCATGGCAATTCCATTCCTGATTTTCTGAGGAATCTCCATACTGCCTTCCATAGTGGTTTTACCAGTTTACAGTCCCACCAGCAGTGTATGAGGGTTCTTTTTTCTCCACAGCCTCTCCAGTGCTTGTTGTTCCTTGTTTTTGTTAATTATAGCCATTCTAAAAGGTGTGAGGTGGTATCTCATTGTGGTTTTAATTGGCACCTCCCTAATTGCTAGTGATGTTGAGCATTTTTTCACATATCCATTAGCCATTTGTATGTCTTCATGGGAGAAGCGTCTGTTCAGGTCTTCTGCCAATTTCTCAATTGGATTCTTTGTTATAGGTGTTGTTGTCATTGTTGTTAATGAGTTGTATGCATTATTTACATATTTTAGATATTATCTCCCAACCAGAGGCATTGTTTGCAAATATTTTCTTTCACTTGGTTTTCTTTTTACTTAGTTGATGGTTTCATTTGCTGTGCAGAAGCTTTTTAGTTTGATATAGCCCCACGCATTTATTTTTCTTTTACTTCCCTTGCCTTTGCGGTCAAGTCCATAAAGTCCTCTCTGAAACCAAAGTCTGTAAGTTTAGTACCAATGTTTTCTTCTGTGAAGTTTGTTTTGGGTGCTATGTGGAGTTTGTTAATTCACTTTGAGTTAATTTTCACATATGGTGACAGTTCACAGTCCAGATTCATTCTTTTGCATGAGGTTTTCCAATTTCTCCAGCACTATTTACTGAAGGGGCTTCCTTTTCTCTGTTGTACAGTTTTTGCTCCTTTCTAAAAAATTATCTATCCACATATTTGTGGGTTTATTTCTGAGTTTTTTGTTTCTGGTCCACTCATCTATATGTCTATTTTTCAGCCAATACCAAGCTGTTTTGATTATTGACACTTTGTAATATAAAGTCATGGAGCATGATGCCTCCAGGTTTATTCTATTTTCATAGGATTGCTTTGGGGATTCAGGGTCTTTTGTGGTTCCATAAGAATCTGATGATATTAATCTATTTCACGAAAGAACATCTGTGGGATTTTGATGGCAAATGCATTAAATCTGTATATTGTTTTGGGTAATATGACCATTTAAATGACATTGATTCTTCCAATCTATGAACATGGAATATATTTTTATTTCTTTGAGTCTTCTTTAATTCCTTTTAATAGTGTCTTATAGTTTTCCCTGTATAAGTCCTTCACATTCTTTAAGTTTATTTCTAGGTATTATGATCGCAAAAGGAATTGTTTTTTCTCATTTCTTTTTCTGAAGTTTCGTTGGTCATACATAAAAATGCTATGAATTTTTGTACATTGATTTTGTATTCTGCAACTTTTATTTATTTATTTATTATTTCCAATAGTATCTTGTAGAGTCTTTAGGGTTTTCTATGTAAAGGATCATGTCATCTGCAAAAAGTGATTGTTTAATTTCTTCATTGCCAATTTGGATGCTTTTTATTTCTTTTTCCTGCCTAATGGCTCTGGCTAGAACTTCCAACACTGTGTTGAATAACAGTGGTGATAAGGTATGTCTTTGTCTTCTTCCTGATTTTAGAAGAAAATATTTCAGTTTTTTTCAAATTCAGTATGATATTTGCTGAGGGTTTGTCATACATGGCCATTATTATGTTGAGGCACTATCCTTCTATACCTATTCCATTGTTTCTGATCATGAATGGATATTGTATCTTGTCAAATGTTTTTTCTGCATCAGTGATATAATCATATGGTTTTTATCTTTTATTTTGCTTATGTGGTGTATCACATTGATCAATTTGCATATGTTAAACAATTGCTGTGCCCTTGGGGTGAATCTCACTTTATCATGCTGTATGATCTTCTTAATGCATTGTTGTATTATTTTTACTAGTATTTTGTTTTGGATTTTTGAATCAGTGTTTATCAGAAATATTGGCCTATAGTTTTGTTTTTTTGTTTTCTTGTGATGTCCTTACCAGGCTTTGGTATTAGGGTAATGTTGGCCTCATAGAATGAGTTGGGAAGTATTGCCTCTTCAATTTGGGGGGAAAATTTGAGGATAGGTGTTAGTGCCTCTTTGAATACCTGGTAAAACTTCTTCGTGAGACGATCTGGTCCTGGACTCTTTCTTTTGGGGAGGTTTTGGATAATTGATTCAATTTCTGTACTATTAATTGGTCTGTTTAGATTACCTAGTTCTTCTTGATTCAGTCTGAATAGACTATATGTTTCTAGAAACTTGTCCATTTCTTTTAGGTTGCAAAATTTGGTCACATATAGCCTTTCAGAGTATTCTAGCATGATTTTTTGTGTTTATGTGGTATTTGTGTCTTTTCTCTTTTTTCCTTGGTGAGCCTAGCCAGGGGGTTGTCAATTTTATTAATTGTTTTTAAAGAACCAGCTCTTTGTTACACTAATTTTTTTCTTGTGTTTCTATTCTCTATTTTATTTAGTTCTACTCTGATTTGTATTATTTTCTTCTGCTGACTTAGGGTGTTTTCTATCCTCTTGCTAGTTCTTTAAGGTGTGATATTACATTATTTACCTGAGATTTTTCTTGTTTCTTGTGATAGGTCTGTAGTGATATATATTTCCCTCTTATTGCTGCTTTTGCTGCATCTCAGTAATTTTGGTATATTGTGTTTTATTGTCTATCCTTTCTATGTATTGTTTAATCTCTTCTTTTATCTCTTCTTTGATCCAGTCACTTTATAAAAACATATTGTTTAATCTTTATGTATATGTAGTTTTTCCTGCTTTCTTTTTGTAATTGATCTTCAATTTTAAAGCTTTGTGATCAGAGAATACACTTGGTATGATTTCAATCTTCTTAAATTTCCTGAGGATAGCTTTGTGTCTCAGCATGTGGTCTATCCTTGATAATGTTCCACATCCATCAGAAAAGAATGTATAATCATGTGTTGTAGGATGAAGTATTCTGTAATTGTCAACTATGTCCAATTGCTGTAATGTATCACTTAAAGCTTTTATTTCCTTATTTATTTTCTGTTTGGATGATACGTCCATGGCTGTCAAGGGGGTGTTTAGGTCCCCTACTATAAATGTTTTTTTTGGTCAATTTCTTCTTTTAGATCTGTTAGTAGTTGCTTTGTAAATTTTGGTGCTTCTTGGTTGGAGACATATATATTAATAAGTGCCATGTCTTCTGCCTGCATTGTCCACTTTATCATTATAAAATGTCCATTTTTGTCTCTTATTATCTTTTTGGTTCTGAAATCTGTTTTGTGAGATACAAGTATGGCTACACCTGCTTTTCTCTAGATATCATTTTCTTGGAGTACTTTTTCTACCCTTTCACTTTGAGTCTGTATATGTTCTTACAGCTAAGGTGTGTCTTGGAGGCAACATAAGGTTGGGTTTTGTTTTTGTAGTTTCTGTTGACAGAGAGAAACAGAGACAGAGAGAGACAGAGAGAAGGGGGAGGGCCCAGAGTAGTCTCCATAGTTGACATTAGTTTTCTATATAGTTTCACTCCACAGGTGGGCACAGGGCTGTGCAGGGCAGGAACTGGGCCAGAAACCTCCCACATAGGTCCCAGCAAGAACTGAACTGGGGGCACACCCCAGTTCAGCATGTGGGTCCGCATGGGCCTGGGCCAGGATTCAATCCTCGGTCCCTGGGGCTGCAAAGCGAGCGCTTAACCAGCTGAGCCATCCCAGCTTTCCCTCACTTCTCTTTTTTTTAAAAGATTTATTTTTATTATTTTTTGACAGAGAGAGACAGAGAGAAGGGGGAGGGCCCAGAACAGTCTCCATAGTTGGCAGTATTAGTTTTTCATATAGTTTCACTCCACAGGTGGACATGGGGCTATGCAGGGCAGGAACTGTGCCAGCATAGGCCCCGGCAAGAACTGAACTTGAGGCACTCCCCAGTTCAGCATATGGGCCCACCTGGGCCAGAGCTGGGATTTGATCCTCGGGCTCCAGGGCTACAAAGTGAGTGCTTAACCTGCTGAGCCATCCCATCTTCCCCAACAAATCCCACTTCTGAGTATATGTCCTTAAAAAAATTGAAATCTAAATCTCAAAAAAGAAACAATGAACAAAACAAAGAACCATCCCACAGAATGGGAGAAAATATTAATCAATGAGGTATCTAATAAAGAGTTAATATCCAAAATTTATAAAATACTGGTACAGCTCAACACCAAAAAAACAAACAAGCCAATTTTAAAAATTGGCAGAATGCTGACTAGACATTTCTCCAAAGAGGATATACAAATGGCCTATAGAAACATGAAAAGATGTTCAACATCACTAATCATCAGAGAATTGCAAATCAAAACCACAATGAAATAGCACCTCAATTCTGTCAGGATGGCTATCATCAATAAATCACCCAACATCAATTGCTGGTGAGGATGTGCCAAAAGGGAACCCTGCTGTTAGTGGGGTTGTAAATTGGTCCAACCACTGTAGAAAACCATATGGAGCTTCCTCAAAAGAATTAAAATTGAAACTATCTTATGATTGCACTCCTGGGTATTTATCCATAGAATTTCAAAATACTAATTCAAAAAAATTTATGCGCCCCTATGTTCATTGCAGCATTATTCACTATAGCCAAGCTATGGAAACAATCTAAATGCCCATCAATAAATATTTGGGTAAACAAGTTGTGGTACATTTACACAATGGAGTATTATGCACCATAAAGAAGAATAAAATCTTACCTTTTGCAACAAGATGGATAGAACTAGAAGATATGCAAAGCAGAATAAGTCAAGCTGAGAAAGAAAAATATGGCATGATATGACTTACATGTACATCTAAAAAACAGAATGCACAATCAAAACAGAAAAGGGAAAAAAAAAAAGACTCGTGGACACAGACAATAGTTTGGTGACAGCCAGATGGATGGGGGAAAGGTTGTGGGAGAAGGAAGAGGAGGATTCAAGTGTATGGTGATAGAAAAATACAAAAACCTGATTCTGGGTGGTGATCTCATGATGCAACACATAGATGATGTATTGTAGAACTGTACAACTGGAACCTATGAAACCTTACTAACCAATGTCACCCCAATAAAATTAATAATAAAAAAAGACCTGCACTTGCACATTCATTGCAGTATTATTCACAAAGTCAAGAAATGGTAGCCAAAAAGTGTCCATTGACAGATGAATGGATAAAGAAAACATAGTATGTACATACAATGGAATATTGTTCAGGCTTTAAAAAAAAAAATTCTGCCAATTGTAATAACATGGAGAAATTTGGAGGACATATGCTCAGTGAAATGAACCAGAAACAGAAGGAGGAATACAGCATGGTACCATTTATAAGGGAAATCTAAATTAGTCAAACTTGTAGTAGAAGCTTGTCAGTCACTGGGGAAATTGGAAAAAGAGGAGGTATTATTTAAAGTGTTTTAGTTATGCAAGAGAAATAAAATCTAGAGATCTACTACACAGAATAGTGACAAATTACATTCTGCTTCAAGGATAAATGCTCTATGTTGTGTTACATTATTTTCTATAATCTAATTTCTCTTTATGCTAACTACATAAAAAGAAGTTTGCAATTAAATACAACAAATGCTCTATTTATGTTGTGTTATTTTCTTTTTTTTTTTATGTATACACATTTTTAATGATTTATTGTTTTAGAGAACATGAAAGAGAGAGAAGTGGGGAAGGGCCTGAAACAGACTCCGTAATTGTACATCGTTGGTTGTGACATGGTTTCATTCCACACAAGTGGACCTGAGGTCACGCAGGGCAGGAACCAAACCAGAGCTCTCTCTCATGGGAGTTAAGAACCTTCACTGCCAAGCCATTCCAGCAGTTACCAGTTGTACTGCAGTTCAGCATATGGGTTTGCATGAGCCGGGCTGGAATTTAATCCCCAGGACTTGCGGTTGCAAGGCAAGCACTCACTCTGTTGAGCTATCTCAGCACTCCCAAGATTATTTTCTATAATCTATAGCTTCTCCTTATGTTCATTACATAGAAAAAATTGTGATTAAACACAACAAAATTACTAACTAAAATACAAATATTATTTGAAGCTTTAATGAGACATAGTCATTTTTGTTGAATAATTTATGCTTATATGGATTGTGCCAAGACAGTAGATGAAGTAGAGAAGAATAGTTATCTAAGAATTATAACAATTGAATGTCTATGTATGAAGATAGAATAATCATGTATTAGGAATGTGCATATTGAAAAAACAGACTTATGAAGGTACAATGATTTTTGTCAAATGTAAACACCATTTTCTTTTTTTTTTTTTTTTTTAATTTATTGTTAAATTTGATGAAGTTACATTGGTTGGTAACAATTAGACAGTTTACAGATGTACAAGTCCATCTCACATCATTCATGCATCGTATTATGTGCCCATCACTCAGTATCAGTTCCCCTTCCATCACCTTATATCTAGTGCCCACTCCCACCTCCCCC
>PVKE010036880.1:0-16175 GCA_004027555.1 Craseonycteris thonglongyai | reverse complement strand
TCTTCAGTGCATATTTATTTCTATTTTACTCTTGACAGATAGAAAGAGAGACAGAGACAGAGACAGCTAGAGAACCGAACTGTGGGAACTCCCCAGTTCAGCATGTGGGTCCTGCCTGGGCCGGAGCCGGGATTCGATCCTCGGTCCTCGTGGCCTCAAAGCGAGCGCTCAACCCGCTGAGCCGTCCCGGCTTTCCCCCTAGGATATATTTTTAAAAGCTCTTAAAACTCAATAATGAGAAAACAAAGAACCCCCTGAAAAAAGGGCACCAAAAATTTGAATGCACATCTTATTGAAGAAAACATATGTGTGGCAAATTAGCACATGAAAAGGTGCCCAGCATCGTTAAGAAAATGAAAATTCAGGGGAAGCTGGGATGGCTCTGTAGGTTAAGCAATTGTAGCCCTAGGTATTGATTCTACAGAAAGGAAAACTTGTGTTCATACAAAAACCTGTACACGGATGTTGAGAGCAGCTCTGGGCCTGGTTGTCAAATACTGGAGACAAACTAACTGCTCTTTGATACGTGAATGGAAGTAAACGCTGGTCCATCCACACAATGGAAAACCTTTGCGCCATAAGAGGAAACAAACTACTGACACTCCCAGCAACCTGAGAGAATCTCAAAAGCATGACACCATTTATGTGGCATTCTGGAAAAGGCAAAGCTACAGGGACAGAAAACAGGCCTGTGGTAGCCGTGGGCTGGGGGTGGGGAGGAATTCACAATAAGGGGCACACATTTGTCAACATGCATAGAACTGGACACTGAACAAGAGTGAATTTTTCTGCACGTAAACATATCACAATAAAAGAAGAATTTGTTTCGCGATCAATTTTGAAAACAAGTCCACTAACTCTCTCCCAGCAGGACTGTTCGCCAGGATCCTTTTATGTAAACATGCTGACCCCGGCTCTCGTTCAGGAGCCCCAGGCATCTGGGAGGCAGGCCGACAGAGGCCTGAAAAAGGGTGCGTTCGTGCCCACGTATTTGATGGGGCGTATTGTGGGGACTTCAACACAGCTGCGCCCGTGAAAGGTGGGGTCCATTTCCTCACTGGGGGCATTTGGGCTGGCCTTGGACTTGCTTTGTGCCATCAGATGTGGGGAAAAGGGGGGAAGCCGGGATGGCTCAGTGGGTTAAGCGCTTACTTTGCAGCCCCGGGGACCGAGGATCGAATCCCGGCCCCGGCCCATGTGGACCCATATGCTGAACTGGGGAGTGCCCCCAGTTCAGTTCTCACCGGGGTGAAGACCCTGGCCCAGTTCCTGCCCTGTGCAGCCCCACGCCCACCTGTGGAATGAAACTATGTGGAAAAACCAATGATGTGCAACTATGGAGACTGTTCTGGGCCCTCCCCCTTCTCTCTGTCTCTGTCTCTGTCTCTGTATCTCTCTCTCTGTCAAAAACAATAAAAATAAATCTTAAAAAAAAAAGATGTAGGGAAAAGGGATGTGGGGAAAAGGATGTTGTGGAGCTTCCGGAACCCAGGCCCCAGTGCATCGTTGCCTTCATTTATTTGGAACGTGGCCCGGAGACCACTTCGTACAGAAGCTGGTCCAGGCGGCCTGAGGACCAGAGACCATGTGGATGACAACCGAGGGCCCTGCCCCGCTCGGCACCAGCTGCCCATGTGCGAGGGGCCTTCGAGTCCAGCCAGCCCTCCAGACCACCACACGGCCCAAGCTGACCAGACCAGCAGGGAAATGCGCAGCCCACTCGGAACTGTGAGGAATAACCGATGGTTGTTTCAGCCACTCATTTTTCCCCTTCTCAATGCTGTAGTGTGTATTTCCTAAAAACAAGGACATCCTCCTACATAATTCCAGTGCAATGAGCAAAACCAACACATTAATCCTGATCACAGGACTGTTGTTATTTTATCTATAGACCGTCTAGGAATTTCACTAGTTACCCCACTGACATCCCTTTCTTTTATTTTCTGGTCTCAGATCCAACTCACCACCATGCCTGGCTTCTCTGTCCCATCTGGTCAGTCTCCTTTAATCTGGGACAGCTCCTCAATCTTTCCTTATCTTTCATGCCCTTCCCATGTGGGAGAATGCGCGCCTGTTATTTTGTGGAATGTCCCTCATTTGGGGTCCTGGCAGGGACGCTGCAGCGATCAGAGGCATGTCACGTTGATCTGCCCCCTTCTTGGCCGTGCTCATTGGGTTAAGGTGACATCTGCCAGGTTTTTCCACTGGAAGTTCCTCTTTCTCCCCTTGAAATGATGCACAGTCTTGGAGGGAGACAGTGTGAGACAAGATCACCAATCCTATATTTCCTCGAACCTTCGCCTTGTAGTTTTCCCATCCATAGGAGATTCTTACTGGAAACAATTGCAGCAGACCCTTCATTAACTGGAACTCAAACAACGGGCACTCTTGAGTTTCGGTTAACAGAAAGTCTGCTTATATTTATGCTGCATCTACCGGCCCCCACGGGTGCCAGTTAGCTGAGAGTCTACTGTATGACCATGTTGGTTGCCAGACGAATTTCTGATCCCATTGTGCTTTGTAAATCCTTAGGAGTTAGAATGGCTGCCACGCAGAAATAGGTGGCAGAAACACCCACCCAGCCCCACGGGGAAGTCTGCAGGACCCTGGGCGAGTGGGAGGTTTATAGTCACAGATTAATTCGGAGGATGTAAAGCCAGCTCTTAGCCTGGTGAATCCTTACTCATCCCCACCTCCACTCCATCACCTCCTGATCACAGTGTCCTCGGTGCTGGTCCTCTCGTGTCCACCCTACAGCTGTCCCCCGACAGTGTATCCTCAGATCATGTCACTCACTGCCTCCCTCACCTTCTCCCCTCCTGCCTGGTGAAAACCTTCCCTGGCTTCTCCTTACACCTTGAGTGGCATCCACACACACGCCGTGGCTCGAGGTGTCTGTCTTCCTCTCAAAGCTGCCGGCCTGCCTCGCTCCATCGTAGTCGCGTGGCCCTCTGGCTGGTCCCGCCCCTGCTATTCCCTCTCTTCTTTCCATTCTCTGCCTAACCCCGCTTTCTCAGAGCAGCCTCCCCACTCCTTTGCAAAGACAGCCCTGTGCCAGAGCACCTGAACTTCTTACCCTGCTGGACTCTCCCTCAGAGCATCTAGCCCCCCAAAATCATGCTGCACTTTAGCTGTCTGTCTCCCCCTCACATGGACGTTTTTGCTTCCTGGTCTGCACAGAGCAAGAATATTTGTTGAACACAGGAAGGAACCATTCAGGTGTCACTGGGCCTTCCATATATAGTACATCACTTCCTCCAGGAATCTCTCCAGATCCCCCAAAACTAAGTTGGGGTCCCCCCTCTCTGGGCTCTGGTCTCACAGTCTCACAGCCCCTGTTTCTTCTTACGTGTCAACGGCTCTGCCCACCCTTACGTCCCTAAGTAGCTCCTAAGGGACGCGGTCTGCCTGGCTCACACTTGAATAAAGCCCAACAACAACTACGAGAAAGGAATAAGGCAGAATAAACATCATGAACAATTACAGCAAACACGACCTGACAATCAGTATAAATGGAGCAAATTCTTCCACTAAAAAATAATAATCATTTGGATTAGAATAATGTAAAACTGTAAATGACTTAAAGTTCCACATTGGAGAGTGGATAAATAAGTTCTATCTGTAAAGGGAATGTTATAGAACTAAGTTCGTATTTTTAAGTAACATTAAATGATCTTGGAACTGATACTAGGTTAACTAAAAAAAAAGCAAGACACTAAATTATGTATAAAAGATGGTTCTAATTTTTTAAAGCAAAACATGTGTTAACAATTGTGATCTCCAAGTGCTGGAATTCGGGTGATTTTGAATTTTATTTCTTTGTTGCATTTTTTATTTGTATTTCTTTATTTCCTAAATGCTCCATGAAGATGTATTATATGTATAACCCCAACATACAGACAGACACGTATTCTAGAGCATGATGCTACTTATTTTCCTAATTATCATTTCTAGCATCTTATCTGTTTGCTAAATCTGAGAATCTCATTCGAAGAGAAACTCCTTCTGTATGAAACTGAGCCCTGGGAGCCCTCGCATCTCTTCTTTTTTTTTTTTTTTTTTATTGATTTTTGACAGAGAGAAACAGACAGAGAGAGACAGAGAGAAGGGGGAGGGCCCAGAGCAGTCTCCATAGTTGACATTAGTTTTCCATATAGTTTCACTCCACAGGTGGGCACAGGGCTGCGCAGGGCAGGAACTGGGCCAGGAGCCTCCCACATAGGTCCCGGCAAGAACTGAACTGGGGGCACACCCCCGTTCAGCATGTGGGTCCACATGGGCCGGGCCAGGATTCGATCCTCGGTCTCCGGGGCTGCAAAGCGAGCGCTTAACCCGCTGAGCCAGCCCAGCATCCCCCTTGCATCTCTCTGAGACCCACAAAGAGACATGTCAGAGTTAGTCACTTTCAGGCGAAGGTTTTCTCGGGCTTCCAACCTCCTCTTCTCCCTGCACGTGCACACCTTTGTCCTCTACAGAGCTCAGCCCAGGCCGAGTGCTTGCCTGAAGGGCTGTCTCCCGTGGGGGCTGGGCTGGCTCACATGTGCTCACAAGACCTAGCTGTGCACGTATCTTCCCAACCCCACATGCTGGGCATGACTTTGCTCATCTGAATCGGGCTGTGGTGGAAGTATTTATACCACAGTCATCGGCAGATACTACAAATGGGGTCCCATGCCGCTACCAAAAAGCCAGTTGTTCAACACTAACCAGCACCCCACTGCCTGGCTCCTAGCAGCTGGTGGCCTGGGAGGGGGGCTTCGTCCTAAGTGTGGTCCATGGAGCAGCGGCTTTGAGGGGCATCCCTTAAGAAGGTGTCTGTCAGGAACTCAGACTCCTGCCCTCCCGCAGATCCTGAATCAGAATCTCAGGGGGAGGGGCCTGCAGTTTCCTAAGCACCAGAGAGGAGCAGCAGGGGCTTTGAGGGGCAGTGAAACACCCAGGCTTCAGGGTCATTGTCCTACTGCAGAGTCAGGTGTCCCTTCTTTATGGTTCTAATATCACAGAGAGAAAATTTAGGAGAAAAAAAACGATCTGTCTTTCCACCAGCCACACAACTGTTTTCATTTCTCTCTGTTTCTTCCATGATTTGAGTGCGTGCTTATGTAAAACTCAGTCTCTGGCACATTTATTTTCTACACAGAAGCATATACAGTAGCCTGTCAGTTAACGGGCACCCATAGGGATTGGTAGATGCTGGATAAATGTAAGTAGACTCTCAGTTAACCGGAACTCCTGTGACTTGTATCCTGTTAACAGAATCTACTGTATCACATTTGTATCCCGATTTCTTCCTGGACAACTTCAACTTTGACGTGATGGCCAAGACCTGCTGAGTTTTTCAAGAAGAGATTTTGTGCAGTTGCTTCAGCTGCCTCTTTTATTTATTTATTTTTTTTGCCCTAGCACCAGCATGCTGTGCAGAAGTGGTCGGGACCTGGAATGTAATCTGCAGAATTAACATTCCTCGGCTTGGGCCTGGCCCAGCCAGGGGGGAGAAACAAGCCTCCCGGGTCCCCAACAGAGCACCCTGATCCGTTTATTTGGGGAAGGATTCTGACACAGCTTGGCTCCGCAGTTTGTCAACAAGCTCTTTGTTGGCTGGGGCTAGGAGGCTCCGTTGGGTTTAGAAGGAAGGTCCACAGCCCTCTGGAGCCTTTTCTGATGTGGTTGCTTTACCCCTTAGCCTTAGATAAAGAATGGAGCTGTAAACTGCCTGCATTTGGAGGAACATAAATCACTTATTAATTGGCGACACTACTAGCAGCGAAAGGCTCGGGAAAACCACCCGCATTCCCACCTCTTGTACCCTGTGACTTTTCAAAACAGACCTGGCTCATTGTCCAACAAATCTGTATTGGCGCCTCCCCTGACCTCTCCACTTCACAGAGCTGGGGCTGGGGGTACCTAGAGAAACAGAACAAAGCCCAGTTCTTCTATCAGGGGCTTGCGCCCTTGGCTGGCCAGGCAGTGGGGACAGTCAGGGAGAGCGACTGAGACGCAGTATCATTTGGCCTGGCCTGTGGGGGCCTGGAGGGAGGAGTGGGCACTCTCCAGGCTAACAACCGCTTCCCAGGGGAGGAAATGCCCTGCGCAAAGTGTGGAGGCAGAGAGTAGGCGCTCATGAATGGAGGCTTGTTCAGAAGAGTCGGGCACTGGAAAATGGACGGCAGGGAATGAGGTGGAAATAGGGGCAGGTGCTAAGTGGCCAAGTCCTCACTGCCAGGATAAAGTACTTGGTCATTATGCTGTGGACAATTATGCCTGAGAGGGTGCCATCCACTCAACCAATATCCATCTACCTCCCATCCATCCATCCATCCATCCATCCTCTCCCCAGTGTCTATTCCATTTGTCAACCATCATCCATCCATCCATCCATCCATCCATCCTCTCCCCAGTGTCCACCAACTTGTCAGCCAGCCATCCATCCATCCATCCATCCATCCATCCATCCATCCATCCATCCATCCTCTCATGACTCATCCACCTGTCTACACACCTATCAGCCGAAGGATACTCTGTACCAGGCACAATATTTCTTCTTTCTTTTTCCTGGGTCCTGAAGGTCTTGTGGTTTCCCCAGTAACGCCTTGTATCTATTCTACTTCAGAGCTACCTCGCCCGACCTGTGTTTACCTGCAGACTATTCAGGTGACGGTGGTGTTAGAAACAAGGAATGGAACAGTCACATGACAGCAAGGCTCACCTGGCCTGAAGTTTGGGAAACAATAAAGGTATTGTGGGGAGGAGTGCTGAATACAGAATGACAAGGAAATCTCACCCTGACAAATAATTATTTCAAAAGGCAGTTATGAAACTGTCAGAGCATATGGCAACACATGCCCTTCACATGACTATGTATTTATGCCCTTAACATGTAAAAAAGACTCAGAATTAGGAATGCACTATTTTTTTTTAAAGTAAATACAGATTAACCTTTTTGTCAAGATTTTTGTGTTTTTTTTTTAAGCTAATGGGCATAAGGGGAGGTGGAGCAGTGTTTTAGGTCTGAGTCTTCTGAAATGGGTTAAATTTTGTAAATACTTTGGTCTAATGTCTTCCATTGTCCTTTATGGTGAAACAACCACTTGTGGATATAGAAGACATCACACACACACACACACACACACACACACACACACACACACACACACACCCCCTACAAGGTAACATAAATCACCTAGAGGTAACTATTGCTAACACTTCAGTATATTTTTTTCATTCTCTTGTCTCTGCGTATTTTAAGGATTCTTTTTTTTTTTTAATTGTTTTTGACAGAGAGGGAGAGAGAGAGAGATACAGAGACAGAGAGAGAACTGAACTGGGGGCACTCCCCAGTTCAGCACATGGGTCCGCACGGGCCAGGCCGGGGCCGGGATTCGATCCTCCGTCCCCTGCGCTGCAAAGTGAGCGCTTAACCCACTGAGCCATCCCGGCTTCCCTCTGCATATTTTAAAATGTAGTTGAGATCACCCATTTTACACAGCGCATTGACACGGACTCCCTCTCCCTTCTACTAATATATGAAATGAGAAACGACATGAAATACTTTGAAAATACCATCTTAATAGCTGCAAAGTGCACGGATGCTCCACATGTATGAACCAATCCACTTTCGTGGGGAGCCTAGGAAGTGCCAATGGTTTGCTCTTATTCAAAGACAGAGCCCCTCCTTTAGCGTCTACCTTCTGTCAGAACTCCCATTATTTCCTTTATTAGAGAGAATTCTAGAGATGGAACAGCAGGGAAAAATATTCCTTTAATGCTGAGTCTTCAGATCCCTCTCACCAATACATTGCCTCCCAAAAGGGCACCGGCTCCACGGAGGTTCTTTGGCAGGTCACGTGAGCTGTCCCCAGCTTGCTGAATGTTAAGGGACAGGTGTGTGCTGCTGTCTAGTGAGCGTGCTGTAATGCATGGGGGGGGGGGGATTTGTTTTTAAAAAAAAGCAGAAATAGTAGAATGATTTGCCTTCCTGCCATGTGCGGTTCCAAACCCAAACCACTCTTTTCATATCAAATCTAAAGGAATAGCCCACGATCCTTGTATCCTGAGTTTCACATCGTGCTGCCAGGAATGGAAGTTTCTGATCCGAAAGTAGTGTAACGAGTTGCTGTTCAATGACTCCCTGCTCAATTTTGACATTGAAGCCTAGGGCTCACTTACTAGAAGTCAACCTTGTCACCTCTCTTCCTCCCGAGCTAGGAAACTAGTGTCCCCGCGCCTCTCAGGGCGGCCGCCCGGCTCACAAAGGCGCGGCGGGAGGCTTGGCCGCTCCGAGCGGGCTGGGGGCGCGCGCAGGGCCCCGGGGGGCGGCTTTGGCCTGCGACGCCCCGGGTGCGATTCCTGGCTCCGTCGCTGTGCGCGGTCACTTGTGCGTCTGGAGCCTGGGAGCCAGCGCAGCGCGCGCCCCGGGCTCGGCGGGACGGGCTGGCCCCGGGAAGCGCACTCACCTCCGCCGTACATCTGGCACAGGTACGGGAAGCGCCACACGTTGCCCAGGCCCACGGCGTACGAGATGCAGGCGAACACGAACTGCAGCGGGTTGGCCCACAGCGGCCGCGCTTTCTCCATGGCCCCGGAGCTGGCGCGCGCGCCGGCCGCCTGCTCGGCTGTCTCGGGGCCCGGCCGCCAGGCGCGCCGTCCCGCCCCGGCTCGGCCTGGGGGTGGCCCCGCGCCCTGGCCGCGGCCGCTCGCCCGCTTTTTAATTGCTAATCTCATTAACGGCGCGCCCGTCGGAGGGGCGAGGCTGGTAAATGGGTGACGGCGAGCCCCACCCCGCCTGGCAGCCGCGGCCCGGAAGGCGCCCGGGGTTGCGGGGTGCAGGGCGGCGCCCGGGCCCCGCCAGGGCCCGTCGGGGGCTGTGTGTCGGAGAGCTGGGGCGCTCGGGGCTCCCGTCCTTTACTGAGCGCCTACTGTGTGCCCGGCATTGTCTGGAGACAGGGCTTCGCACCGCGCGAACACCCTCCACCTGCCCGGAGCTGACATTCAGGTGGAGGGCTGATACGCTGAAGAACGGGACTGGATACACGGTCCCATTTTCAGCTGCTTTTGACCCACGGAGCGTGCAATGTCATATAGTTCATCGCAGTCCGAATCTGAGACCCAGAGACGCATCATGGCAAGTGAGGCAAAGCCAGGGGCTGAGCAGCTCCGGGGCGGGCGGGGTGGGCCGGAAGGGCTTCCCAGAGGAGACATGACATGTGCTCAGAGACTGGAAGGCAGCGAGGGGCCCAGCTCCCCACGTGGAGGAAGAGTGATCCAGGCAGCCCCCATTTCAGTCCATCCACTCAACAGACCCTCCCCGCGTGCCTACTGTGTGCGGGGCCGGCAGCCTCGCTCTGGGGTGCCCTGTGCGGCCAGCAATCGGGTTTCCAACAACGGCTGTAGGGGACTCAACGGCTCAGGCCAGTTTTAGGACCAGAGATTCTGATTCATGAGGCTCAGGTTGGGGCCCAAGAAACCAACTATTTCTACCAGCCTCGCAAGGTGACTTGGTTCAAAGGGGTCACTAGACAGGCTAAGGCTGGTACTTCGGGAGTAATGCAAGATCTGGCTTTAAATCTCAGCTCTGCCACTGACTTAGCTGTGTGACCTTGGACAAGTTGCTTAACCTCTCTGAGCCTCTGTTTTCTTATCTGTAATGGGAACAAGCACTCCTCCCCAGCCCCCATCCACAGGGCTTATGTGAGAATTAATTAATTGACAGCTTACTACCTGGCACATAGTAAGTGCTCAAAAGCAGGTCATTATTATAAGTCCCCAACAGACCAAATGAAGGCACGAACGACATACTAAAGAAGTTAATGTTGATGACACACTTTGAACAGTGCCTGGTTCATAGTAAGAGCTAAGAAAACACTTGGCAAATAACTAAATAAATAAAATGTAAAAGAAACAATGTCAAGTTGCCAGTGGTGTTGCTTCAACTCTTACTGGAAGCCGGCATGAAATCACCACTCTAGGACAGTCCCGCGTTGGGCTTTCCCCAAAGTTCCTGCCTGGCCAGGGGCAGAGGAAAGAGGTGGGTGTGGCAAGGAGAGTAGAGGCTCCTCAGACATACTCCCTGACCTTGAACATTCTACCTTCAGAAAGCCAAGCAGAAAACGTCCACAGTCCAGCAGAGGAGCCATTCTGATTTTCAAACTTTGGATTCTAGATGTTTTTCCTACGCCTTGTCTCCTCCTTGAAGGAGGAACTTTACATAAATGGACTTGTACCGTATATGCTCTTCCATGCCTGGCTGCATTTGTGGGGTTCATTCATGCCCTGGGGTGCAGATGTAGGCGTTATTTTTCCCCGCTGCATGGTATTCCACAGTGTGAGTACACGCTGGTCTATGACAGACGGACATTTGTGCTGTCTCCAGTCTGGAGCCCTTATGAACGGAGCAGTGCTGAGCTGCTTGGTTCAGAAGTACACGTCCTTGGGTGGATGCATACGCTCACAGCTGAGAACTTCTGGCTCACAGGGTGTGGATGTATGTGTGTGTGTTCAGCTTTAGCGTTTGTTGCCCAACCGCTTCCAGAGGGGTTGTACCAGTTCACACTCCCACGAGTTTCGGTTGCCGTGCATCGTCACTGACAATTGTCATTCTGTTTTTAAAATAGTGCCCAGCCTTGTGGATGTGCAGTGATGGTTCACGTTGGCTTTAATTTTAAGTTCCCTAATATACACCTTTCCCTAGGCTCATTGGGTCATTTGGATGTCCTCTTGGAAGCCTTTTGCCAGTTTTCAATCGGCTTATCTTGTCCTACTGACTTCCATATCTTTCTACGTTCACTTTTATGTTACACATTTCTTTTTATTGTCAGTGGTGTCATCTGATGAACAGATGTTCTTAATTTTAACCAAGTCCAATTTACCAATATATCCCTTTCGTTTTTCTAAATGTCCTGTTGGAGAACTTTCTCCCTTATCAACGCCAAGGCTATGGAGATAAAAATTTGTGACAGAGTTCGTCTCAGAGCCGCCTTTGTAATGTTGCTGGGTAGTTTAGATCCAGGCACATGGCTGCCTCCGGCCACCTGCTTGCCACCTTCTCTTTCTCAGAAACCAGGCTCCTACCCCCTGCGCAGCTGTCGGTCACCTGGATGAGGAGGCTACTTGGACTTGTTGCTCTGCCCTCTTCAGTTTCCTACCCCAGCGGGGATCAGGCCAGCACCTCCTGCCATTCATATGGCCCGACTCCCTGGCGCCTGTCCTTAGTGGAGGCTGTGGGCTCCACAGGGAGACACCCAGGTAGCCCCACACAGGGCTAAGTCTCCAGGGCTTCCTCGCCTTCCTGAAACGCACCTGAGAGCTCGCATCTGACCAGCTGTGGCCTCTGGAAGGGGCAAGAGCAGGCCGGGGAAGGGAGAGGTGCGTGCCCGTAGAGGAGAGCTGGCCCTGCCGGGGTGGGGGGAAGGGGTGGGGGCGGTGGAGAGAGTGGTGGCGGGCTGAAGAGTGTGTAACAACCGGCTCTCTGCAGCAAAAGCTCGGATCGGTAGTGTGTACCCATGTCTGGGGTGTAAACACCACTGCGGCCAATTCCAAGCTGCAGCATGGCGTTCTTGAACGTGGGGTTGGGGAAGGACGTGCAGTGACACGTCATTATAAAAGAAAAAGCAATGGACATAACCTCAAGAGCACAGACCATAGTGTAGTGAATAATTAGGAAGGGTGGGTGCCGAGTATTTCCCACCTGTTTCAAAGCACTTGTTCGTTTATATAACTTAATTTGAAGGAATGGCCGTGTTTACCAACCGGCTTACAACACTCAGGCCCTCCTGGCGCCGGCCCTCCGCAGGGGCTTGGGGTCAGGGGAGCCAGCTCAGCCGTCAGCTGGTCCCCACGGGCGGCCGCGGCGTTCTCAGCTTAGCCGGGCCGCACCTGCGTGTCCGCCGCCCGTCATGCTAGCACGCTTCCCCAGGACCGGCCTGCCCGGTCTCGCTGCGCCACACGTCAATCAGGACACACTCCGGGGTGGCAGGAGTTATCTGATTTCCGGAAGAGGGTGGGGGCAGACGGGATGGTCCTGACTCAGTGGCATGGGCATGCTCACGGCCCCGTGCCAGGATCCCAGATTCTTACCCCACCGGTTACCGTCTTGCAGCTTCCAGAACGGGGCTCCCCCTAGTGGTCTCGCTGGGACCTAACCCCCTTCTGTGGCTCCCAGCGGCCCCCAAGATAGAAGTCCAAACTCCTCGGCCTGGTCCCTAAAGTCCTAAGGAATTTTTTCTTCTTTAATTGGACCGTGAGGAATTTGCCCCTTGCTCACCTAAGTTCCAGGAGAAACTAAACTTTCCATCTTCCAGAATATGCTGTGCATTTTAACACTTCTGGGCAGCCTAACCCGCAGCCAGGAACACCTTCTTCCTTCCTGACCCCGAAAAGCCTCTCTGTTCCTCTTGACCCAGATGAAATGTGTTTTAAGAAGCCCCAGCACCCTGCCCCTGCCAGAACACATCGCCCCCACGCCCGGGGGCATAATGTGGTTTCTAAGGAGCCCAGTGCTGCCCTCTCACAGAGCGCAGATACGTGTCCCGCTGGTCTTGGCTGGCAGCGTGTCTTACTTATTCATCCTTCTCTCCTTAGTGCCAGGCTCATGGCCGAGTACCAGTAAGAGGTAGTTGCGAAAAGAAACCTGCTGCGGAATCAGAGCGCTTGGGTACAAGAAATCCACCCTTTTACTCACAGCATCGCAGCCCTGAGACTCAGCATTTCAGAATGTTTCTTCAGACATTCACGGTTTTTTTAAAGATTTATTTTATTGTTTTTAACAGAGACAGAGATAGAAAGAGACAGAGGGAAGGGGGAGAGCCCAGAACAGTCTCCATAGCTGTACGTCATCAGTTTTCTACGTGGTTTCATTCCACAGGTGGGCAGGGGCCCCGCAGGGTGGGAACTGGGCTGGGGGTCTCCCGCATGGGAGGCTCACCCCAGTTCAGCATATGGGTCCACATGGTCTCAGGGCCAGGATTTGATCCTCAGTTCCTGGGGCTGCAAAGTGAGCGCTTAACCCTCTGAGCTATCTGGCATCTCCTCTGTGTGGTTTTACCACCAAACACAACGCTCTATTTTTGTCTGTGTTTAAATTTTTATTATGACAAAATGTAGTAGCTATTCTTTTGTTACATTATGTTTCTTTCTTTCTTTCTTTTTTGTTTTTTAAATTTCATTCATGTTAGTATGGGTAGCTATAGTTGACTTTTTTTTTTTTCCATTCTATTGTATTTCTGAGGTGATTATAATCACAGATCATTTGTCCTTTTTACTAATGATGGACATTGGGCTTCTTTATGGGTTCTATCTATTGTAAAGAATGCTGCTAGGGACATTCTAATTCATGTATCCTGGTACACGTGTGCAAGCCTCTCTGGTTGGAATTGCTGAAACGTAATGTGTGTAGTTTTCACTTTGCTAGAAGATCCTTAGGTGGTTGTATCAACTCATATATGTGTATCAACTTTCTGGTTACTTCATAGTGCATAGTCTGATGAAATAAAAAATGGGGGGAAAGTTATTAAAAATTCAGAATAAGGGAAGCTGGGATGGCTCAGCGAGTTATGCGTTCGCTTTGCAGTCCCGGGAACTGAGGATCAAATCCTGGCCATGGCCCATGCAAACCCATGTGCTGAACTGGGGTGTGCTTCCCATGCAGGAGGCCTCCAGCCCAGTTCCCGCCCTGTGCGGCCCCCGCCCACCTGTGTGGAATGAAACCATGTCAAAAGCTGATGACATACAGCTGTGGAGACTGCTCTGGGCCCTCCCCCTTCTCTCTGTCTCTCTCTGTCTCTGTCAAAAACAATAAAATAAAAAGAATTAAAAAATTCAGAATTAAAAAGAGCAAAAAATAAAATAGGGGAAGTAAGTCCAATATATCAGTCATTACAGTAAATATAAATGGATTAAATGGACCAAGTGAAAGACAGAGACTATAAGACTGAAATAAAAACTTCACCCAGTTACACACCATTCACTAGAGACATAGCAAACATTAGAGTACAGAAAAATTTAGTCAAATGATGAAAAGGAAATACCAGGAAAATGTTAATCAAAATAAAGCCAAAAGGAGCAGTATTACAGTAGACAAAATAGGCTTCAAACCAAGAATTGTTGTGACAGGAAGGACATCTATCACTAGGAAGATAGAATATTCATGAAGTTGAATACAACTGATAAAATAGCTTCAAAAGACAGGAAACAAAACCTGATAGGACTACAAGAAGAAGGTAACATATTTGTCATCATGATGGTGGTTTCTGCAGTCCTCTCTTTATTATTGGTTGATGCAGCATAAAGTAAAAAGTAGGGGGAAGCTGGGATGGTTAAGCGCTTGCTTTGCAGCCCTGGAGACCGAGGATCGAATCCCGGCTCTGGCCCAGGAGGACCCACATGTTGAATTGGGGAGTGCCCCCAGTTCAGTTCTTGCTGGGGCCTATGTGGGAGGCTCCCGGCCCAGTTCTTGCCCTGTGCAGCCCCGCGCCCACCTGTGGAGTGAAACTATATGGAAAACTAATGCTGTCAACTATGGAGACTGCTCTGGGCCCTCCCCTTCTCTCTGTCTCTCTCTGTCTTTCTCTTTGTCAAAAAATAATAATAATAATAAATCTTTTAAAAATAATAAAAATAAAAATAAAAAGTAAAAGTAAAGAACAGGGATTGTGAAATGATATAGAGTATACTGAACTGGGGCGAGTCTCCCGTAGGGGAGGCTCCCAGCCCAGTTCCCACCCTGCGTGGCCCCCGCCCACCTGTGTGGAACGAAACCATGTTGAAAACTGATGACGTACAACTATGGAGACTGCTCTGGGCTCTCCCCCTTCTTTCTGTCTGTCTCTGTCAAAAACAATCAAATATATCTTAAAAAAACCCAAACAACCTAAAAGCAACAAACAAGACACAAAGAAGCAAACAAAACTCATAGACACAGACACCAGTATAGTGGTTACAGGAGGGTAAGGGGGGAATAGAAGAAGGTACAAGGGGGTCAAATAGACGGTGATGGGAAGAGAACTGACTCTGGGTGGTGAGCACACAATGCGGCATATGGATGATATATTACAGAATTGTATGCTTGAAACTTACATAATTTTATGAAACAAAGTCACTCCAATAAATTTAATAAAAACTAAAAAACAGAAGGCGCAATGGAACAAACGTATTTTTTCAGGTCGGAGAGGACAGATGCAGAAAGGAGCTTATTTGGCCAGCACCGCGTGGCTTCTCCCCACGGCCACTCAGCTGACCGTCCGCCTTAGGAGGACGCAGCCACGCGCCCTGCAGAGCCCGGCCGAGAGCCGCGACGAGCCCTGCCCCGCAGCAGTTGACGTTGGCGCGATGTATTTCTTCACCGCAGATACTTTTGCTGGGAACCAGCCATCAGGACCAACTGGAAGGCGTCATCTGGCAGCGAAAAACAGAGGGAGCCCTGTGAAAATATTTGTAAGGGTCAGAGCACACTCGGGGCCACGCGGTCCCCATGAGTGCCCCCGAGGCCTCCGCTGTGCCCAGCTGTGCTGTTTTGTGTTTGTTCTTCCCTGCACCCCAGGAGAAGCCCTGTGGAGCCCACTCTTCCAGAAAACACACAGGCCCCAGGGCACAAGCTCAAAAGTGCTAGTTATGTTGGATTTCTTCCGCCTCCGCAGACACAAAATGCGGTCTATGGGCGAGCTGGGGGCTGGAGAGACACGCAGACTCCCGGGCCCCTCCTCAGGCCTCCTGTGAACGGCCCGCTGCCGTCGGCTTCGCCACCTTTTACATGTCTTCTCTAGTGACAGTCAGAGTCAACCGAAGAATAAGGTTGCATGTGAAACAGAAACTTCTTCTCCTGCACCTGCCCGAACGCGGGTGCCCACGCGCCGCTTGGCCTGGAATCGGCGCAAGGGCTGCTGCGTGGGGTCTTGCTAAGGGCCGTGTCTCAGGACCGGCCAGGCGTCCTTCTGACTTCCCGGTTTCCCTTCCCTCACCTACGCCCTGCCCTGGACCACTCTCTATCGGGGTCGGCCGCACTTTGTGTCCGGGGATGCCGGACTCTGTAAGCCGGGACATACCGCCCACCCACAGAAAAATCCATACACGTGGAACAAGTGACCATAACGCTAGTGCCCGTGAGGCCACTGCCCGAGCGGAGACATGAACGGGCGCTGTTTCCAGTGCTCAAGAGCGCACCCCACCCCTGCGCGCCAGCACCC
>PVKE010036879.1:0-16176 GCA_004027555.1 Craseonycteris thonglongyai | reverse complement strand
TTACTAGAACACAGTGTAGCTTCGGGTACAGAACATGTATAATTTGCATGCATAAAAAGCCTGCTTGGATTGGCTGAGTTAGAGAGGCGGTCCGAGCAGCCTTGCAGTGATTGGTGCGGGATCGAGTTGGAAAATTCGTTTAGCGGCATATCCAGACGATTTTCAGGATCGAGTTGGAAAATTCGTTTAGCGGCATATCAAGACTTTTTTCGGGATATACTCGGCGTATAAGACGACCCCTGATTTTCGGTTGACTTTTTTTTGTTTCAAAAGTTGTCTTATACGCCGGAAAATACGGTGTTTTCTAATTTATTTAGTATTGCTTTTCTGACTTCAGATTAATATAGAAATGTGTTCTTAAATCTCCAACTGTTTGGGGATGTATTTTTATTTAAGTTGTTATTGATTTTCAATTTAATTTAATTGTGGTCAAAGATATAGTCTAAAATGGAAATGTCTGATACTAAAGCAGTACAAAAATTTATGTCAGTGACCACCTTTGCTTGATTGGTATCAGGAGGAAAGACAAAAAGGCAGAAAGGAAGGTGTTACAGTAGGCAGAAACCCCTTAAGTTGCTAGCTAGATTATAAATACACAAGCGTTGTCCAAAAAAAATTCAGCCATAAATGCCTCTATTTTTTATATTATGTGGCTAATACTTTCCAGGTAGCTGTCATCTGATTATATATATAGCTATACATAGATGATACAGATAGGTGATATAAATATAGATGGTATAGATATAGATATATATGATATAGATGACAGATATAGAGAAGATATAGATAAGATATATAGATATAGATTAGATACATACATATAGATAATAAAATAGAATATTATTTATACTTAGAAGGAAATTGTGCAATATGTGACAACATGAATGAAGCTGAAGGACATTATACTAAGTGAAATAAGACAAAGAAAGACAAATACTGCATAATCTCACCATATATGAAATCTAAAGAAGTCAAACTCATAGAACCAAGTAGAATAGTAGTTGTCAAGGGCTGGGGAAAATAGAGAGATGTTGGTCAAAGGGTAAACTCTGATTTATAAGATGTACAAGTTCTGACAATCTAGTATAAAATTGTTGGGGGAAGCCGGGATGGCTCAATGGGTTAAGCACTCACTTTGCAGGCCTGGGGACCAAGGATCGAATCCCAGCCCCAGCCCATGTGGACCCATGTGCTGAACTGGGGAGTGCCCCCAGTTCAGTTCTCACCAGGGTGAAGACCCCGGCCCAGTTCCTGCCCTGTGCAGCGCCACGCCCACCTGTGGAATAAAACTATGTGGAAAAACTGATGATGTGTAACTATGGAGACTGTTCTGGGCCCTCCCCCTTCTCTCTGTCTCTGTATCTCTCTCTATCTCTCTCTCTCTCTCTGTCTCTCTCTGTCAAAAACAATAAAAATAAATCTTTAAAAATTACATTATATGCCTAAATTTATACAGTATTGATTTATCAATCATATCTCAATAAAGGCAAGGTACAAAACAAATACACAAACAAACAAACAAACAAAAACACTTTCTTGGCAATTGTTCCAGAATTGTCTGCCCCAGTAGTCTAATGGGGAAGTATTTATCTATTGCCTATACCCACCTCGGTCAAGGGCAGCCCATGTCATTAGCTCCCTACACTTTCAGTTTGCACATGCATGGATGCAAAAGAGCTCCTATGCTACCAAGATAGAAGGGACATGAATGAGCAAAGGCACTGTCCCATCACACCTGCAAAAGTCTGGTCAAAAAACTCAAGATATCAATGTTAGTCACCAAAGCATTCCTAGCCTTTCTTTGTGAATCCTCATCTGAAGCATAAGCTCTTTGTGGCAGAGGCCTTGACTGACTGACTTCAGCTTTTTTCACATCACCTAGCACATGGGGTTTCCCATAAGCACTTGAAAGAGTAAACTGTGGTAAGAGCAGCAGACGTGGAGTTCAGTCACAGTTCTTCCCCTTCATAGTTTTATGGTCAGGGGATTGTTACTTTACTTGTCAAGTAGAAAAACAAAAACAAAAAAAACCCTGTTAACACCCATTTAATACAGTTACTGTGAATTAGATTACATTATACAAAGTCTCAGAAATTTAATGGACACTCAATAGATGCTCATTTATCATTTTTATTTTTACTTGATTGATTGTGAAAAACCTGCAAGGGAAAATGAAGACTAGATCATCAGGCCAGCAAGAGGCATATTAAACAGATGGCAAGGCAACAAGGAGATGAGGCATGAGGGAACAATGTGAAGAAGTCAGGAATGGTGAGGTTTGATCAATATGAACGTGCAAGCACTAAAGAGTCTGAATGATGCTGAACACATTTTCTTCTCCAATAATGAGGACACAAGCCACTCCAGCAGGCTGTGCAGATTTCCCAGTTTATCGTACCAGGGTAGTTCTCAGCCTGTGCTACCTTGTAATTTACAGGGCAAATGAAACTTGGGTCTGAGATAGGGACACAGAGCCTGATAAGGCTGATGCACTGTCATGATCCAGGTGGGCCAACCCACCTACAATGCAAAATAATAGACTCAAATATTTCATATCTCCTCCTGATGAGAACAATAATCGAATGCACACAGTAATTATTATTACATTTACTTTGTTATTGTCACTCTTACTACAACATATATCGTTTATACTATGTTACATGAGCACTTACTGTGTGACAAATGCTTTATTTATTTTGCAACGAATTCTCAACACAATTCTATAGAATATGTTGGAATATGTACTATTATTAGCCCCCTTTTATGAATAGGGAACCTAAAGTGTACAGGAATGAAATAATTTGAAATCCCTCATATGACTGCAAGTGTTAGAGCCACAATGTGAATGAACATTGTTCTGATTTCAGAGCCCCTGCTCTTAACTACAAAGAAAGAAAAGAAAAAAAAAAAGAAAGAAGAAAAACAAAACAAAATAAAAAGAAGTTCTTTTTTATGGGAACAAAGTACAGGGCACCCACAGCTAATCCTACTTATCTATGAGTCATTTAAATTTTAACTTATGTTTTTTAATTTTCAAATGGAGACATAATTGTATATTCATAACTTTTAAGAACCAATAAAAATTATTTTTTAAAAAACCTTTTCATCTTTGATATCATCAGCATTCGTATCATACCATT
Organism: Craseonycteris thonglongyai; assembly: GCA_004027555.1. NCBI lineage: Eukaryota > Metazoa > Chordata > Mammalia > Chiroptera > Craseonycteridae > Craseonycteris > Craseonycteris thonglongyai. Next base: position 13,036 of record PVKE010036879.1, on the reverse strand, counting down.
GTTACTGATCAGACTTAACAATTTAGTCACTGCCCAGGGTTAGTTTGTTATCTACTAAGAGAAAAGGCATGGATATAAATAAGTGGCTATGCTTATCTTGTCTACCATTGCTATTAATGGTTATATTATTTTTTGGTATCTTTTCTGTTCTCCTAGCCTTATAAAGGCAAGTAAGAGTATCAGTTAACCTAAACCTTTCTACAAGGACATTTTCTTACATTGGACATATCTGGATCTAAACAGTTCTGTGTAGTCACATGGTAGCTCCCCTCCATCATTCTTGACCTTGTACACACAGACGCTTACATTTTTCACCCTGTGCATGTTGAAATGGAATAGTGTTCAGACTTTGGGTCCAAACAATGTGCAATTATTGAATTCTTCATAGTGGAAAAAGTTTCGCCAATCTTTTTGAAATTTTAGAAAAAGAGCATGAGGGCTTCTTAAAGATCATTACAGATGATGAAACTAGGGTCCATCATTATGACCCTAAGAACAAAAGGCAGTCCATGAAATACTGCCATAAGGCATCACCTCAGCCACAAAAATTCAAAACTCAGGCCTTGGCTGGGAAGGTCATGTTGACTGCTTTTTGGTCTGAACATTCTTTCATTTTAACGTGCACTGGGTGAAAAATGTAAGCATCTGTGTGTGCAAGATCAAGAATGATGGAAGGGAGCAGCTAGGATGGCTCAACAGGTAAAGTGCTCACTTTGCAGCCCCGGAGACCAAGGATCAAATCCCAGCCCCAGCCTGTCTGGACCGACATGCTGGACTAGGGTGTGCTTCCCATGTGGGAGGCACCCAGTTTGGCTCTTGCCCCCTGGTTTGGCCCTTGCCTCGAGGGTGTGTACCTCCCATTTGGGAGGCCTCCAGACCAATTCCCACCTTGTGCAGCCCCAGCCCACCTATGTGGAATGAAACCATGTCAAAAACTGATGCTGTACAACTATGGAGACTGCTCTGTGCCATCCCCTTTCTATCTGTCTCTCTCTGTCTCTGTCTCTCTCTCTGCATCAAAAACAATAAAAAAAATGATGGAGGGGAGGTACCACGCGACTATACAGAACTAGTTAGATCCAGATATATCTAACATAACAACAACAAAAAATATATATATTATAGTAGAGGCAAAATTTATCAGCCCGCCCTCATAAAATAAAAATCCAGTGCTTTTGCCCTCAGCTAAAATACTCCCACCAGTGTTTCTTCAACTGTAATATTAATATTGACAGAAAATGTACCATCTGCTAATGCAGGTTAGCTATCCTAAGAAAGCTCTGACTTCTATAATAGAAAGCATTTTATAAAACTGGGACAAAGTGTTTCCCCAGAACTTCATCCTTTGATCTCGATTCTGTTTTCTAGAGTCACACAGATTGACTCTTACTATACTGAAATGGAAAGATAAAATAAACAGAATTAACAAAATGAAAAAACAAACAAACATAAAGGTGTGAAAACTAGACCAATCTCAATAAAACCACTACCTTTTGCAAATGAACCAAGAGTACTGCATTACTAATTCCCTTCCATAGGCATTGGTTGGTGCAAGCGAATAGCTATTTTGATAACCACATTGAATTGTTTGGCTTGAAGCCATTTAACTTGTCAAAACTGATATTGTTCGATGCTGTTACCTGGTTTTTGTACTTCTTCCCAAGTTCAAGCACAAATGTCCCCAAACTTTCAAATATTTCAGGGTCCCCTTCCTGAGCCAATCTTGTATCGAATGCATTGGTAGACATTAATTCAGTCATCAGCAAATATTTCTGATGCTGATCATGTGCCACCTACTGTGACACATGCTGGCAAGGAAACAGTTAAAAAAGTGAACTCCTACTATTGTTACAGTTTATATTCTGATAAAGTGGACTAACAATAAAAAGTATTTAATGTGATAAGTGCTACAAAAAAAATAAAGCACATAAAAAGATAAAGAGTAATTAAGATAAGATTTTCCCTTTGATGAATCAACATTGGAACAAAGACTTGCAGCAAGAAAAACAAAAAGAGTTCTGTAACTCCAGACAGAGAGAATAGTAACGCATAATTCGTATACTCAAGAAATAGGAAGGGAGATGCCGGATGGCTTAGCAGGTTGAGTGCTCACCTTGCAGTCCTGGTTCCAGCCCTGGCCTGTGCAGACCCATATGCTGAACTGGGTTGTGCTTCCCATGCAGAAGGCCCCTGGTTTGACTCGCACGTGTGAAGACTGCTCTGGGTCCACCCCCTTCTCTCTCTCTCTCTCTCTCTCTCTCTCTCTCTCTCTCTCTCTCTCACTGTCAATATAAAATAAAATAAATCTTTTAAAAATGAAGAAAGAAAAAAGAAAGAAAGAAAGGAAGGAAGAGGGAGAGAAAGAAACAGGAAGGGGAAAGGAGGAGAAAGAATGAAGCAAAGGGGAGAGTGGTGAAAGGCACCTAGAAGGGGGTGGAGACAAATCATGTGAGGCCTATCACCCTGAATAAAAATTTTATATTTTAGTCTGAAAAGCCATGGGAAGGTTTTGAGCCTAAGAGAACCATTCTGCTACTCAATTGAAATAATTGAAAAGATAAAAAATGAAAGGAATTTAGCTGAGATGATATGAGAGTAGCCAAGTAAAAGTTGTGGTGACTCGGATGATGATAGAAATATAGGAGGAGGTGAGAAATAATCAGATTTGAAATATATGTGGTAAATCTTAAACAAAAGATTGTGCAGATGGACTAGATTTACATTAGTTGTCCAGGGCTGCATAACAAAATACCACAGATTGGGTAAACAACAGAAATTTATTTTCTCAAAGTTCTGAAACCTGGTGGTTCAAGATCAAGGTGTCAGCATGATTGGTTCTTCTGAGGTCTGTCTCCTTGACATACAGATAGCCAGCTTCTACCTCTCTCTTCACAAGTTCTTTGCTTGGTATGTATTTATTCTAATCTCCTCTTGTTATAAAGACACCAGTCATATTAAATTAGGGTCTACCTATATGACCTCATTTTACCTTAATTACCTCTTTAAATATCAGTACGGTCACATTCTGAGGTACTGGGGGTTAGGTCTTCAACATAAGAATTTTGTGGGGACACAATTTAGCCCAAACAGATGTAGAATGTCAGAGGAAGAGAAGATGCCACAATAAGCTTAATTTTTTTCTATCCTGTACACTAAAAAGATTGGGTTGCCATTTACTGAGAAAGGGAGACCAGGGAATAGCAGTTTAGCAGGTTGGAAGGTAAAAATCACCCCAGGTGGTATGTTGAGTACCGGTAGGTGGTTGGATATGATGTTGGAATTTAAGGAAAGGTTGACGATGAAGATATGCATTGGGATGTTTGTCAGCAAATATATGGCATTTAAAACATGGGATGGTTGAACTCACCCAAAGAATGTGTTTGGATAGAAAATAAAATAAGTATACAGACCAAGACCTAAGCCATTCCAATATCAAAAAGTGTTGCAATAGACTGAGAAGAAATGACCACTGAAGTAGAAGGAGAAACCAGAAAGCATGTGCCTAAGAATAGGGAACAACATGTTTCAAGAAGGCAGGAAGCACCAAATGTATCAGACTTTGAAAATAAGTAAAGTGGGGACTGGGAGTAGACCACTGGCTTTTTCTACCTGAAGCCTGTAAATGACTTTGACCAAAGCAATGTTAGTGATGTGCTAGAGATAAAACCTTAATTCCCCACATATAACAGCTGGTTTCTACCAATTAATTCTGCTACTTTACTCCTGGTATCTAGAGCATGTGGAGTAGACAGCAATTATCTGCATGTCCACTTGGACCCACTGTCTTCTGACTCCACTATGATTGATTAGGTTCCTCAATTTAACTAAAGACTTGATAGTTCACCTACTTCTTGCCACTTTATCCTTGCCATGAATGGGAAATAACTGCTTGGGCTCTCAGAACCAAATGAACTATCCAAAAGCCACAGTTCTTTCACCCCCTCAGACCAAGAATACCAGCTGCCTGCCTAGGAATACCTGCTGTCATTTGAAACACTCTGGCAGCCAGTATGTGTCATTAGCTAAACTATGCATCTGGAGAATTACTACAAAGTCATGCAGCCAGAAAATGACTCTTGATACAACTGATTACTACATATCTAGGGAGGCGACCCATGGAAATACTGGTAATTCAAATGACCAATTCTTCTAAAAGAGATTTGATATTCACAATCATCCATTTTATAAATTAAGTCATTTTACAAATTAAAGCATTATTTGCTATAGTCAGTGGTATATGAAAATAGTTAGATCCAGCAAGCTGTGAATAACCCTTTGGTGACGGCATCGTGGTTATCTGTTACATGGATATGGTGTATATTTCATAACATATCATAGCAATGATTTCTCAATGATAATACATTAATTGTGGCTATTATTAGATATTTTGTGTTTGATCCAGTAAAATCTACTTTGGAAAATAAATTTCAATCATGTGGGCTTATGGAATGCAATCAGGAAAAAAGAAAAAGGAATATCTTTTCCTTTCCTTCCCTCCTGCCCATTTGGACAGACATTCTCTGTAGGACAATTTCATCCTGATCTTTGGATGCTCTTTCTAAATATCTACACTTTATTTAAAGTTGTTTTTTTTTTCCTTCTCCAAGCTTAGACTTGCTTAAAGTTATGTGTTTGGTTTATTTTCCACTTCTGTGCTTTTATTATCTCTCCCTATGTACCAGGTTGTTTCTGGTATGTTCAGGACTAAAGACAAAGGAAGTAGAAGAGGTTTGGAGGCAGAAAAGGTAGTAGTTGATTGGTAAGCCATATGCTCGTGTCTGGGTTCCCTGGACTTAAGAGATGTGTAAGCTGACTCCATTTCTCATAGGATGCTTTCTTAAAAGAAAACGAACAAACAAACAAACTAGTTTTATTTATTTTTTCCTAAGGTAGAGGTGGGGGAAGGAGGTGGAGGGCCCAGAGCAGTCTCCACAGTCATATATCATTAATTGTGACATAGTTTCATTCCACACAGGTAGATGTGGGGCCATACATGGTGGAAACCAAATCAAGGGCCTGCTATATGGGAGGTGAGAACCTTCACTGCCATCCCAGTGACTACCAGTTGTGCCAAAGTTCAGCAAATGGGTTTGCATGGACTGGGGTCAGGACTCAATTCCCAGACCTTGGAGTTGCAAGGCAAGTGCTCAACCTGCTAAGCTGTCCCAGCATCCCCTCTCATAGAATGTTTTCATAGGTTCTTTGGAGAAACCCCTTCAATCATTTGCTGCAGTCTTCTTATAATTCCTTAACATGGATAATGTACCCCCTTGGAACCTCTGGTTGTACATAACAATGATAACACATATATTACTTTTATTATTTATTGTTACTCCATCATATTAATATCCCTTTAACTTGGCCTCAGATTCTACTCCCCTCCCCTCAACCCCTACCTCCCTCTCTCTATTCTACACAGAAATACAAACCTTTGCTCCTCAGTAAACGTGCCTTAACTCATCATTGGTAGTAACACAGCACAGGTAATTCAAAATGCAGCTATTACCTTGCACTCTACTGTCAGACAGGAGCTCTAGCCACTCCCTTTCACTATTAATGCTCCAGTTCCAGACTCTGCATCTTTAAAAGACTTCAGAAGCATGGGATCCAGTCTTCAAGTGGCCTCCTGAAGCCTATTTCACTTGGTGTGAAGAGCAGGAGAACTACTGATATTACTGCCCCAAGATTCCATAAGACTCACAGTCCAACAACAACACTCTTAAAGCTGCAGCTCACCAAAATGAATGGAAATAAGAGATACATGACTTATTTATAAATCATGAGAACGTAATGTACAGCACAGGGAATATAGTCAGTATCATAATAACTCTGTATGGTGATAGGGGATATTACACGTGCCATGGTGATCATATTGTAAAATGTATAAATGTCAAATCACTATATTGTACACCTAAAACTAATAATATTATATGTCAACTCTACTTGATGGATGGATGGAAGGAAGGAAAGAAGGAAGGAAAAAAAGAAAAAGAGCAAGAGTGAGCGAGAAAGAGAGAGAGAGAGAGAGAGAGAGAGAGAGAAAGAAAGAAAGAAAGAAAGAAAGAAAGAAAGAAAGAAAGAAAGAAAGAAAGAAAGAAAGAAAGAAAGAAAGAAAGAAAGAAAGGTGTGCAGCTCCAGTTTCTAACTACTCTCTTGGCCTCTCTAATGCCTTTTGGATAACCGAGGTGAAAAGTGGACTAAAACTAGAAAAAACAGTTTTGCCTGCCTGCTTTTTTAGTTCCATTTGGGTAGAAGTGCACCTCACTTTGATACATTTCACCAATTTTCTTACAGTCTTCAGCCAATAACAACAGAAAAAACTGCATTTTAGTATCTTGCTGCATTAGCAAATAAATATATTGCACGATAAAAATGTTTGGCTGAGGAAGCTGGAATGGCTCAGTTGGTTGAGCACTCGCTTTGCAGCCTAGGGGCCCGAGGATCCAATCCCGGCCCTGACCCCTGCGGACCTATAAACTGAACTGGGGTGTGCCCCCATTTCATTTCTTGCCGGGGCCTATGTGGGAGGCTCCCAGCCCAGTCCCTGCCCTGCGCAGCCCCATGCCCACCTGTGGACTGAAACTATATGGAAAACTAATGCTGTCAACTATGGAGACTGCTCTGGACCCTCCCCCTTCTCTCTGTCTCTCTGTCTGTCAAAACAAAAAACAAACAAACAAAAATGTTTGGCTTCAATTCATATACTCAAAACTCTAGAAAAAATTTTCAGCCCAAACTGATCATGTCATTTGAGGTAAAAAACAAAAACTTCTGTTGGCCTTAAAAACATGCCCTAATTATACAATGAAATGTTAATCAACAAAAAATGAATGAACTGGTGATAAATGCAATAACATAGATTAATCTCAAAAGCACTACACTGAGCAAAGAAAGCCAGACACAAAATAGTACATATTTATCATTCTATTTGCAGGAAACTCTAGAGAAGACAAATCTAAATCTTTAATGACAGAAAGCATGTCAGTGGCGGTTTAGAGGGTGTGAGAGGATCTCACTAAAGTACGGTGCAAGAATTTTAGAGGTGACAAAAATACAAACATGCTTGTGGTAACATTTCATATGATATATGATATATGATATATGGGTATATAAATGTCAAAATTCTTCAAAATATACACTTTAAATGATCATTTTAAATATTTATGCAAATTTAAATTTACATATACATACATATATATACACACACATACATAGACATTTCTAATGTAGAGGTGACAGCTACACACCAGGGTTGTATCATATCTGCCCTTATGAAACAGTTTTCATTTAATTGTTCTATATTTTTATGTTTTGTCATAAAGACCCCAAGAATACAGTAAAAAAGCCTCATCAAAACCAGCCATATTTTGTGGAGGAATCCTTGAGTGAGTTGTTCACCAAGTTACATAATATCCTTTCTATGGAAATAAACAAGAGAAACTTCAGTAGTATATGAGCTACTTGTGAATAATTGTGCTTGTTTTTACCGTATGGACACTAAATCTCATAAAGGATCATTTTTTTCCTCTCAGGTTACTTCTACTAAACTCAGAGTTTTGAAACCTCCAGATTTCATGACATGCACTACACATATCAACAGAACTTTTTAGTCCTCTTCATTTTCTTTGTGGAGATTAAAGTCTCCTGTGTTGGCACTGATTTTATTATTGCAGAAGGAAAAAATAAAGTACAAATCAGATTCTTGAAAACATCTGTCAACCAAAGAGAAACACTATAAAAGACTATAAAAGCAACCAGACTGATAATTAAAATTCAAATGCTAAAGCCCTAATCCTACTCGATACAGGCAAGACACAGAAACAGAATCTGTTTTATGCTATAACTATGGCTGAGAAATCTGAGCTGTGGGTCAAGTGGAGACAGTCTAAGGAAATCATGCTACTGGGAAGGCTGAGAACCTTGTCTTGCACATCAAAGAAAAAAATATAAAAAAGCAACTTCAATTTTATTAACTCAAAAAAGGAGGATTTGAAACTGCCCATTTTACTGTGTTGTTTTAAGCAGTAATTAAATTAATGTGTGTAAGAGAGCCTGCAACTGTCAGTATTAAAAAAAGTTAATTAAAATTAAATTATATGAATAGTATCTAAGAATACAATGGTTGGTGATTTATTAATAGAGTCTGGCAAGTAGAATGTGCATACCAGATACAGCTGCTTTTCTGACAATAGAGACTTAAGATGAAAAACAACATTTTATTATTTCAGTGTTTTCTCCCTCTGGCCATTTTTTATTGTTATTGTTCTGTGTTCATTCCTTTCACAGCTGTTCTCGAGTTCACTCGCCATCTTACTGAATTTTATCCTGTCAACACATATCTCACATCCACTTCCATCTACCCTCCTCAAGCATTCCCAGTAGAATCTGTGTACACAAGCAACACTCTCTTCACATTTTCCTTTCATTTCTAGCTTCCTCCCCACATGTCTTCACAGGGAGGGGAATAGCGTCGCCAAGACTTTCTCCGACTTGACTGAGGGAAACTGCTAAGCATGTTCCAATTTTCTGTCTAAGTCCACAGGAGGTAAAGCCTTTATGTTCACATGCTGGTTCCTTTGACAAGAATAATTGAACATCTTCTATGTGTGAACTACTGTGTAAACAGTGGTTGTAAAGTGAGTTCACAAATACTACCTCAACAATCCTTGGCATCACTTTGAGGTGGCCTTATTTGTGTCTCCTTTTCACATAGGAAACACAGACTGGATGAGGTGGGGTAACATTCCACCTAGAGATGAGACTCTTACTGGTTACTTTCTGCAGTGTGGTAGTCTAGAAGGGCCCTCTCATGACAATGACAAACTTCATAATAAATCACAAATATAAAATGAAAGGGGAGAAAGAAGGGAGGGAAGGAGGGAGGGAGGGAGAACAAGCAACAGAGAGCTAAAACAAGATTTGAGAGTGGTGGGCTGTAAGAGAATATGGAAGCTAGGTTACCTTAGCTTAGGATAAATGCCTACTTCAGTTCTGTGCTGTCTTCCGCCCACATGAATCTGGAGAAGGTGAAGCTGGGAGTCACCAACTCTGAGCTCAATCTGGGAGTCCTCCCCTCTAAGCTCAGACCCTCCAAGAGGACTAATATGGTACTAAATCAGCAGTGCACACAGTTCCCAGTAAAAACAAGTAAAACCCTCTGAAGGAAAATATGATCAACATCCCCTCAGGGTGCACTCAGGTTAAATTGAACCAACAAAATACTAACTAACACAAAAGAAAATAAACCACCATACGATTCAGCAGAAATAACAAGCAACAAATGTCTTTAGATAACTAAAGATCTCTGATATGGAATTTAACAATACAAAAATGGTGTGTTCAATTAAAAAAAAAAGTTAAGGTGGAATTAAAATCTAGAATATAAAACTAATATACTCCAAAGAACAAGAAGTGGCAGCAGAGGTGGTACGGGAATGTCGAAAAGGTGACTGGGAGGACATAGACACAGAGGTGATCGCATGCCCATAGTTGAGGTAGCTGAGCAGGTGGCAACGAGGTAGCTAGGAAGGCGCAATTACCACAGATGCCACAGCATGCCCAGTGGCCTTTAGCATTTATTATAATGCAAATATTCAATTGACAAATCCTTCCAACTTTTCTATATTTGCAAATATCTATATCTTACTTTTGTTTTTCAAAAATATTTTCAATGGATACAGAATTTTAAGTTAACAGGTTTTTTTCCAGCATTGTAATGATGGCATTCCACTGTCTTCTGTCATTCAGTTTTTCCTATGAGAAATCAAATGTCATTCCAATGTTCGCTTGTTTACAGTTTCTTCTTATCTATGGTTGTCTCTATTATATATTATTTAACTTGAATTTTAAACTATTTATTACATGGTTTTATTCGTATTTATGATGCTTATTTTTTACAGACTTTCTCAAAGCTATGTCTGGCTTTATTTTTATTTTTAAACCAAATTTGGAAAATGTTTGGTGAATAATTTAATTTTTTAAATAAGTTACTCTAGCAACTCTACTCTTAGGTACTAATGCAAGGGAAGTGATAACATAGCTCCACAAACACACACACACATAATAACAAAGATCTGCAAACAAGCCGGATGTCCAGAACCAGATACACTGATGAGCATACCTTTGCACATTTCTAGAATGGCCTTATACTCTAAATAAAAAGAAGTGAAGTACTGGTAAACACGAAAATATGCATGAATCTGAAAAACATGATGCTGAGTATAAGTATCCAGACATTAAATAATATACTCTACATGATATCATTTATGTAAAATTGTAGAGCAGAATAGACAAAACTAAACTTTGGTAATTGATATAACAGTGTGGTCTGCTGAAAGAATCATTGACTGGAAAGAAGCATAACAGAATTTAGACTTTACTGTGGTATGGAAACACTTTAGATCTTAATTGGGATGGTTATTACATAAGTGTATACGTCTGTCAAAACACATCAAGCTATACACTTATTATCCTTGGATTATACAGCAAGGTACTTACATGCACTCATCCCTCAAAAAAAATTTTTTTAAGTATCAGTGGGAAGGCAAATTAAACACATCTAAAAGAGAAAAGTTGAGAAATAGAAACATGAGCAGAAGAAATTACACAAAATACCAAAAAAGCAAGAAAGGAAAACTATAAAAGAAAGTTAAGAAATAGGAAACATTTTCTCTTTCTGTTAATTTGATAGGTCAGGTATTTGTAACAACCTTCTGCTAAAAAATAGTTAATAATTCAGATTAAAATACTTTAAGAATCTTCCTAATATAAGTCTGACAAGAGACTTATTTATGAATCATTACTCCGAAATCTAAGCAAAAGCAGGAATCTAAGGAAGTAAGTAGAGAACTAAAAACACACTAGTTTTGAGGGGGTTTGCCACCTGAGAAAAACTAGATTTTTTAGTCTCCCAGGGCTTGGAGTAGAGTGATAGAGCTGAGGAGCAATAAAATCTGTATCTCAAAAGGCAATTCAGTTAGGTAAGAATGACCTGAATGAATTCATTTAACCCAGTCTCAGTTCCAAATTTGCTAAAAGTATATGGCCCATAAAATTAACAGAAAGAGAAAATGACTTCTGTTTCTTTTATTATTATTATTATTATTATTATTTTCTGTAGTTTCACATTCTTGCTCTTTCTGTGCTTCACATTGTGTGATTTATTCTGCTCAAGTTTCTATTTTTCAACTTTTCTGTTAAAATGTGTTCAATCAATTTAAAAATTTTAAAAAAATTAAAAAATAAATAAAAAGATGTGTTCAATCAGTTATTCAGTCTTCCCATTGATCCCACTCTTTGTGGAAATGTTAATTGGCTCAGGCACTCTAGAGATCAAAATGGAATGTCTTTAAAAAATTAAAAATAAATTACCATGTGATCCAGCAATCTCATTTCTAGATATATATCCAAAGGAATTGAAATGTGGATTCCTATAATTCCATGTTCACTACAGTATTATTCACAATAGCCAAGTTATGAAAACAACCTAAATGTTCATCAATGTGCAAATGCACAAAGAAACTGTGGTACATGCATACAGTGGAATCTAATTCATCCTCACAAAAGAAGGAAATTATGTCATTTGCAACAACATGGATGGACCTGGAGAATATTATGCTAGGTGAAATAAGCCAGACACAAAAAGACAAATACTGCATGATCTCACATATGTAAAATCTAAAATAGTTCCCTCAATCTTTATTTTCCTGAGTCAGAAGCATTCTTTAATGATCAATTTTAGAAAGTTCTGTTTACAATGTGAGGCACAAAAAGTCTACAAATAGTAGTTAGCCCAAAAAAGCATCACAAGTAGATTTTTTGGTAGCTAACCGCCCCCTACCCTCAATCTTCTATAACCAGCCCTGAAAATTGGTTTGAAGTCTTCGGACTTAACGTTTTTTGTCATTAAAATTGAGTGTATACTTTCTCAACCCCTTCCTGCTACTCTGATATGTAGCTGCCTTCACAATCTCTATTTCATTTAGCGTATGTTTAAGCCACATCTCTAGTGAACTACTTTGTTATTCTCTATTCATGCTCCACCCTGGTTTTCTAGCTCTTTTTTAAAGACTTTTATTTAAAAATATAGCTAACATACAACATTATATCAGTTTTGGGTATACATCATAGTTGTTCAACATTTTTATACCTATACAAGTGATCACCATGATAGACCAACAACCATCTGGCACCGTACCGTGCTGTCACACTATTATTGATTGTACTCCTTATGCTGTATGTTACATCCACATGACTTATTTGTTTTATAACTAAAAAATTTGGACCCTTAAGCATTTCCCCCATTTTTTAATTTTTCAATTACAGTTAACATTCAATATTATTTTATATTAATTTCAGGTATATAGCAGAGTATTTAGACGTTTGTATTATTTAAGAAGTGATTCCCCTGTTTAGTCTAGTACTCATCTGGCACTATACATAGTTATTACCGTATTATTGACTATATTACCTATGCTAAACTTTACATCCCATGACTATTTTATAATGACCAATTTGTATTTCTTAATCCCTTCACCTATTTCACCCTGTCCCCCAACTCCTTCCCATTATCACCCATCTGACACCACACATAGTTATTACATTATTGACTATATTTATTATGCTATATCCAACATCCTCATGACTACTTTGTAAAAACCAATTTGTACTTCTTAATGCCTTCTTGTTTTACATCACCCCTCCAACCTCCCTCCAATCTGGCAACTATCAAAACGTTCTCTGTATCTAAATTTATGTTTTGTTTATTTTGTTCTTTAGATTCCACATACAGTATAAGCAAAATCACACTGCATTTGTCTTTCACTGTGTGACATACACTACTCAGCACAATACCCTTCAGATCCATCCATTTTATTGAGGATGGAAAGAACCCATTTTCTTCCATGGCTGACCAATATTCCATTGTATATATCCTCAATCTTTATCCATGCATTCACTGATGGACACGCAGGCTGCCTCTGCACCTTGGCCATTGTGAACAATGCTGCAATAAACATATAAATGCACATGTCCCTTA
>PVKE010036878.1:0-16197 GCA_004027555.1 Craseonycteris thonglongyai | reverse complement strand
AATGAATCAGCAGCTGTGGCTTTATTTGACGGAGCCTCTGTGATTGGTCTGAGATATATTCTATAGCCTTTTAAAATGGATGCCATAAAGCGCAAAAATGCCTCTTGAATTTCCATTTCAAGTTGTGTCATCTTTTTTTGCCAGGAGAAATCAGCTTCGATTGGAGTCATCTCAATTGCCGAACCTTCTTGAGTTTTTCGGTGAACTGACAAGAAGAGAAAATGGCATTAACATATAATAGTATATGTACTTGTATATTGAACAACCACCACAATATTAATTTCTTGTGATTGGGATTTTGTTTTGTAATGAAACTCCTTTTAAGCAGAGCAAATTATGTTTATAATTTTAAGAAGAATTTCCTCATATACATTCTTTCATTAAAAATACTGCTTTTCCCTCACATTTACCTGAAGATAGCTGGGGGTATAATTTCTTCAAAGTACTAAGCAGATTTTTGCATGGCTTTTTGGGAAGCTGCTTCCAGTTCATGTTCTTCTTTTCATCGGATCTATTAAACAAAAACATAACTAATAAGATATCTCATAATCTGTTTTAACTTAAACAAAATTCTTACATCAACTAAAAAAGAAAATGGAAAGGGTATTCTTACTTACGTTACAACAATTAATACAGACCATCTAAATCAGTGGTTTTCAAGTTCTCTTTTCATTTCAATCAAACCCAGTTAAATTTGGTCATTTCATAATAACTCTCCAATAAAGATTTTCAATGTTTGGATTTATGAATACAATACTGAAATCTTGCTTCAAAAGTCATAATTTAGAATTACAGTATTTTAAGTGTCAAACTTAATTGATTTGAGACTTCAATCTACCTATTAGCAGCAAAGCTCAACATATATCAGAGCCAGTGACATACAAGAGCATGTTCTGACCACAATTCAACTGAGTCAGCATTTAAGAAAAAAAAACAAAACTCTGCAAGTTAAAAAGAACACTTTTAAATAATGCATGATTCAAATAAAATATTTTAACAGAAATAAGAAATATTTAAAACTCTACAAAGATAAAAGCACTATATATCAACCATGGGCTGTGGCTAATGCTATGTGCATCAGGCCAATATAATTTATGAACATCAATGTTTTAATATCAATTTCTCTGCCATAAAATAGATCCTTATAACATTCAAATCTTGACAACTAAGGAAATGATGTAATAATACCCTACACTGTGACTAACGTGAAACAGGTAAGCCCATTTCTTAAAACCCGACATGAGTTTTGAGTTAAACCTAGAAAGCATATCATCTCTTAAGCTCTGAAAGTAGTGTTTAACCTTTTCAAATCTATGTTCTCTTTTGGTAAACATAAATATTATATCCCCAGCCTGCCATTAACATTAGTATCCAAATATAAACTATTATATTATAGAACATGTTTTTTTTTTCAAACTACACAACTTTCCAGAATTCTAATACTTTGCCCTGGTTGAGATTCACTGATGAAGACATATTAACAACTTTTTAAAACAGCACATTTCTAGATGTTTTTAATGAGCTATAGTAAGAAAAAATATAAATGGGACATAATACAAATACAATCAGCTTACACATATAACGTGTTTGTGTCCAAGTCAATGCAAACAACATCTTGAGGTGGGTCATGAAGATCGAAATACCTTGAGTCAACTCCAACTATAAACGGAACCGGTGCGCTAAGCACGCCCACCAGTGAAAGAGGACAGAGGGGAATATATGGGCACTGCCACTGAAAGGGAAAAATCATCTGCAAAGAAGTGTTCAAATTAGTCAAGTTTGAAATTTGCAATAAAATTATGTAATTAATTAATATCACTGAAGGGCGCATAAGGAGAGTTAAGTCTAATTTCTTTTACCTTAAATGTTACTCCAAAAACTAACTATAAAACATTATTAACCAATACTCTGAACCAATGTAGTTAAAATCTTTAAGCAGAACAATGATCACAGGCACTTTAAAAATGCTCACAGCACTTTGCTTGTCAATTATTCTAAGGCCTATACAAAACCCACATTTTGTTTTATGGAAAAAGTCAAAAAAGAGAGAATTGCCTAAAAAATTATAAAACAAACTCACAATCTTTAATTCATGTACTTCATTCATCTACTGGTAGTCTCAAAATAACCTTTGATTACATTCCAACTAAGAGCATCAAGGAATCAAAAAAGTTAAAATAATTTCCTTGGGAATAGTAAGAGTCTATTGACAACTTCAACAAAAAACTTCCTAACTACTCAAATAAACATAAAATGATCCAACTTCACTGAAGCATGGCATCTTAAAAATACCAGTCAATATAAAACATAACTCAACAATCTTCACCAGCTTTGCTTCACAAAGCTCTACCTTAACTGTATGTATCCCATATGCTTTTTTTTTTTAAAAAGGACAAGGTTTGTTAACAAAAAATCCAGATTAAAATTTTAATAGTGAATATTCAAATTTTAATCACTGCTAAAACTTTTCCTCTACTATAAAAACTTGCTGTCTTTCATGGTCTAGTTCAATTCTTATCTTATCCATCATTACTCACCCCAAAGAAATGCCAATAGCATCTACTACCTCTGTCAGTTATTCCTTATTCAGAATTGGGACTTTTACCTTCAATCATTTATTTACTTATCAAATATCTGAACACTTAATATGTGACAAGCACTGCTCTACATGATGGAGCATAACAGTGAATAAAACAAAGAACCCTGTTCTCATGTGGTTTATTGTCTAGGATAAGAGTCAGGACACTTTGTCTGTAAAAGATAGGAAATGTAGGACTTGTGATCCATATTGCTTCTGTCACAGATACTTAGCTCTGTCTTCATGCATGAAAGCAGCTCTAGGTAATATGTAAATAAATGGCCTATGTTCCAGTAAAACTTTACAAAATCAGGTGGCAGGCAGGATTTGACTCTCAGGCCATAGTTTGACACCTGGTCTAGCAGGAAGAGACAGAAAATAAAATGGGAGACACAACAAATAAAATATACACATGTCAGGATTTGCTAAGTGCTACGGAAAAGTGAAAAGGTAAAGCCACGTGAATGGGGATGAGAGTTCAGAAGAGGAGAGAGAAGCAGCTCGTATTATTAAGTAGGCCAAACTGGGTAGGCCTCATTAAGTAAATGATAACTGAACTGAAACCTAAAGGAGGTGAGGGGGTATCAAGAAGAGTGCTTCAAAGAGAACAGCTAGAGCGAAGGCCTGAAGATATGGGGCCTGCCTAATGTTTCAGGGGTAGCAAGGAGTCCAGTGTGGCTAAAACAGAGTGAACAATGGGGAGGGTCACAGAGCATGAGATCAGAGGGACAGAGCCACTCACACAGAACCTTGCAAGGACTTCAGATTTCATTCAGTGAAAACTAATTATCTTCTATTCAAGAAAGGTATAATACATTACACCTGTAACTATGTAAGAGAATTTAAAACAAAACTATCTCATAGCAAATTATGACACCCTGCTCTTCACCTTTGACTTTTGTGGTACAATAATAAATAGGGTCATTTTTATAAAAATACTCATTGGTTTCAACAATTTCTGCTATGAGGTTCCATTAATTCTTTGATATCCAAATTATTCTCCTTTTGAAGAATTTATCATGTCACCATTCTTTTCAATTTTCTCTTCTTTAAATTGTCTAACTGTTGAATCGTCATTTATCAGTGGTTTTGCATGCAATTCAGGCAGCTCTCCAAAATCAGTTACATGAATTCCACATAATCTTGCATTTTTATAAAATTTCCAATTTAATGTTGCAACTTTTCCACCTGTTCTTACACCATATTGCAGAAATCAATCAGGAGACAAGACCACAAAGATTCTGACAAAAGAGCATGGATAGACACTAATGTTTTATACTAGCAAGGGTCTCCAATCTTTTGGCTTTCCTGGGCTACACTGGAGGAAGAATCATCTTGGGCCACACATAAAATACACCAACACTAATGACAGCTGATGAGCTAAAAGAAAAAAAAAAATCTCATAATATTTTAAGAAAGTTTATGAATTTGTGTTGGACTGCATTCAAAGGCCTCCTGGGCCACATGGGGCTTTGTGGGCCACGGATTGGAAAAGCTTGTTTTATAGTAAAGAGTATTTGAATGGGGACTTTCTAGAATGGGTTAGTTCACTAACAAGTATTTTCATGAGAGTATGACTTTTGCTTTCACATGCAACTGCAAAGGCTTGGAAAAGTACTATATAAATGAGGTTCTTTGCTTCCCATAAACCATCTCACATGTTATTGTTTCTGGTCCTGTAAGAATTTCTGTAACCAGATTAAGATCTTGGGAGACATCCCATTTGTTGATTTAAAAAGTATTATTCAGTGGTTACTCCATGCTATGTGATTCTATTTCACAATCAGGTAGAATTTCCTATACACTACTGGCTCACTAAAAGTTAAAAATGAAAGAAAATAGGGAAGCTGGGATGGCTCTGCGGGTTAAGAGCTCACTTTGCAGCCCTAGAGACCTAGGATCGAATCCCAGCCTAGGCCCACGAGGACCCATATGCTGAACTGGGGTGGGGGATGCTTCCCATGCGGGAGGCCCCCAGTTCAGTTCTCGTACCCTGGTTCAGCCCCTGGCTCGATGAGGCATGCCTCCCATGCGGAAGACCCCCAGTCCAGTTCTCACCCTGCAGGGCCCCCGCCCACCTGTGCAGAATGAAACCATGTTAAAAACTGATGACATGCAACTATGGAGACTGCTCTGGGCCCTCCCCCTTCTCTCTGTCTCTCTCTGTCTCTGTCTAAAACAATAAAATAAATCTTAAAAAAAAAAAAGGGAGAAAATAACTTATTTGTATTGTAATTTATTTGCATTAATTTTAAAGCAGCTGAAATTGGCCAGAGTCTTTCATTTAATATAAGTTCCATTTACAAATTTTATTATTATGTAATCTTACAGATTCTCTTAAGATTTCTAAAATATGAAATTAGAAACTGAAATTTTCTCTCAAATGGAGAAAGTTTCTCGTTGCCACACTATTATTTTATGTTAAACTTTTCTGGTCATTTCAAAGTTGCTTTCATTGAAGGAAATTTCCCTTTAAAGTAAAAATTCTGTCAGTAATTCTGTACTAAAAGGAAAATTCTATACTTACAGCTACAACAGCTTCAGCTACTCCCGTCAACACAGCGGGCCTAAGAGAATGCAGCAGGATCTTATTCTCAAGTAAAACAGACAACAGCAGCGTTGCACAATTCTCAGGACCCAGGTTCATTAACAAGGTGCTAAAGTTGGCTCCACTAGAGAAAGAGAAAAAGAGGAGTATGAACTATTTTGCTAAAATATGTTAAGATTTGCTTATTAAATGATTTCCTAAATATTAATAAACTGAGAATCAATGTTAATTTCAGTCCTGATTTTGTTATCACTGAAAAGAAGCAAATTTAACGAGGTAGCCTAACAAAATGATTCACTCATCCTTTGGTAACAAAGGGATGTTTATCAGAAAAGATATTCCTGAAGATCAATGATATGAGCAGAGCTCAAAGGAACAGAAGTAGGGGGTGTGGGGAGGGGCACAATAGATTACACAAAGGCTTGTCAGATTCAAGAAATTGAAATAAACTTCCTGTTACTAAAGCATAGCAAGGAAGGGGGTAAAAACAGTAAGAAATTATCCCAAAATAGAAATAACACAACTATACCTGCATTCTCAAAAGGGCACACTGTCTGTAGTGTGAATAAAGAACTGAAGGAAGACAAGAGCAGTCCAGATGAGAGAGCATGCTAGCCTGGACTAGTGACACAGATGAAGAGAAGCTAACAGATTCACAATATTTTAGGAGGTTAAAATCAGTTCGCCTCGAACATTTAGTTGTGAACTGGGGACAGGGAGGGGAGATGAGAGGAAAAAGAAGGTACTCCCTACGTCCAATTTTGCAACTCTTAAATTTTACATTTTAAAAATGGGAAATAAAATAAAAATGGCCCCACCATCCAACCAGCTATCCAAGTTAGAAACTTTAATGTTATCCTCACATAGTTTGTAAAAATTGCATTTTCTTATCTTAACCCTTAAAATGTTTTAAAGCATTCTGTTTCAAGTGAATAAATATATCATTTTTAGATACCATTATTTACCTTAGTGGTAAAGGTGTGGAAACTGGCTGTGATAATATTAACGCATCATGGACTGATAGCTTAAAAAACAAAAAAAGATAAATTAACCAAGCCAATTCTGAAACCTAAATATTCAGATCAAGGGTAAATGGAAAATACTTTAATGTGCAGACTAATACAAGTTTTGGAAACACGTACTAAGACATAACATAACAGCTACATTTACTCAGAGGTATTTTTTTATATATATATTAAATTGTTAATTCAACTAAATTTTGACTCAATTGGTTAAAATAGTTTTTTAAAAATTATGGAATAATTGCTTTTTAGAAGCCTCAAGATTATTTACTTTACACACTGGTAAGCACTTAGAAATCACTTAATACAGATTAATACTCACTGAACTGAAGTACATTCAAGATTAACAATATTTGACTTAATGCTACCATATCACATATAATGTTAACACCTTAGAAAAAAATTTTCAAGTGCTTGCCTCTACAGACCAGGGCTACTCAGTGCCAATTGGCAATCTGTTATTGGTCCAAGAAGACAAAGTATATAAATGGGGAGCAAACCATTTAGAAACTTTTATGGCAATGTGACACTACTTGCACATCCAAGAATGTGACTGGCGAACTCAGGTCTTTGGATGGGGTGTTAACCTGTCCATGTCTATACAGATCTCACATGGTAAGCTGATATGTCACAAGCTGGATACTTATAAGTCTACCATTGATTGGAAATGAAAAGAAACTAGTCCTTTAACATAGGTAGTTTGAAGAGCACTATTAGATTATTTCACTTTCACCCTCCAACCACAATTCATTTCACATTTAATATTTATTAGTCGCTCCAAAATTAAAAACATGCTCACAATATAATTCTGGGTTTTAAGTTATTAAAATTATCTACATAAAGGCCATGCATGGACCCATATTGAGAATGTCAGGAGCCAAGGATTATAATTATTCCAATTGTGTACACCCAAAATTCCAAAAACCAGGATGTTCAATGAAGATATAAAATACAGGAAATTCAAGGACTTTGTGAATGCATATTGCTCCACCTCAAATCCAAAGAGCACAGAACCCATTCTATAATGACTACAATGAACATGTGCAGTGTTCCCCTCAACTATACTTTTCGTTTTTATTACCTGTACAAGGATTCTTGGTCTTTGTGGTGAAGGAAAAGGGATGTTTTGCATAAAATGTGAAATGTGCCTGGAAAAAATTTTGAAATAAAGATCGTAAGTACTTTTCTAAAATGCTCCATTGATTTTAACAAATCTTAAATATTACATGAACCCAAATGTGACAAAGCCACTTACCTAAAACTTAAGCTAAATATATTTACTCAGTGTAAATAAATGTACTCATCCTATCAAACTTCTGTAACGCACAATGTATTTCTCGGTTAAAAATCCGTATTAGGGAGTTACTGGGATAGCTCAACAGGTTGAGCACTTGACTTGCAACCTCGAGGTCCAGGGCTCGAATCTCGGCCCCAGACCACGCAAACCCATATGCTGAAATGTGGCACAACTGGTAGTCACTGAGCCCCACAGTGAAGGTTCTCGCCTACAATGCGGGAGGCCCCGAGTTCAGTGACCACCCCGCATAGCCCCACATCCATGTGTGGAATGAACTCATGTCACAACTAATGATGTACAACTATGGAGACTGCTCTGGGCCCTCCCCGCTTCTCTTTGTCTCTCTCTCTCTCTCTCTCTCTCTCTCTCTCGCTCTCTCTCTCTCTCACCTTCTCTCAAACAATAAAACAAATCTTTTAAAAATAAAAGTCCATATTAATATACCCTATTATCGCAAAAAAAAAAATAAGAGTAACAAAAATACCATTTCCATGACAGAAACTAATCTTCAATGACATGGTTATCAGTACCAATATGGGGACCAACTAACTGTGATGTAACAAATTACAATTAATATAGAATTAAATCCTAATAATTAAAAATTAATTAAATATTAATTTAATCAACATGATTCTTTTACTGTAACTTAAGGCAAACTATTTATCCTCTCTATTTCTCTACCTATAAATAATGCTTAAGTTTCTCCAAAGTTTTAAGCCCTCAGTTGCCACTAAAATGCAAAATATTACCTCAACTGAGAAAAAATAATTAATCACATACACTGATTTTACTTTCACAAACTATTTAAGGAAACTAAATTTTTCAAAAGGTTTTTAGCTTCTCACTAACATTAAATTTTACTTCAAACAATTTTAAGTTAATCTGACTTTTAAAAGTTAAATCTAGGATTATGAACTATTAGATTGACATTCCAACAGTACAACATGAAACCTTATTTCTATACCAAGTTGTGATAAATTTATGCACAGTATACTTACTTTTAAAGTGAATTTTGAACCTATAAATATTAATAATTACCTCCAACTTATCCACTAAACTAGTATGTTTTGCTGGTGTTTTCTCCTATAATGTGCAATTTTTTTTTCAAATTGTAAGAAAACTCTGTATTTACACAAAACTCTTGACACCTCTTTGTTTGTTAGCAGAATACATAAATTATTTACTATAGTAAACAAAAGTCAATGTGCCACTAGAAGTCAGAAAGGATGTGGTTTTTAAAAAGACAGGATCCACATATATTTTTCTTGCTTACAAGATTTCCACGACAAAGGGAATTATAACTCAAAAGGAAAAACATGTAGAATTCTGTCAACAATAAAACCAAAACTTGTTTTAACATCAATTAACTTCCCTTTTAACATCAATTAACTCACTCTTACTAGATCAGTTTAGAGTTGTTTCGTAGTTAGAATGTGGAATGGCCACTTGTATAGGATGGGTGGGTGTGTGTATGTGTCATCAGCTATTTTTCTCTTGGTTATTAAAGAATAAGTAGGAAGCACAAACACAATACAACACATACGAGTTCTTTCCTCAGCTGAATTCTCAAAAGATTATTATTTGGTCATTCTCACCACTACTCCTCAATGGGAACAAGTGAAGAGTAAAGTGACAATAACTCCCCTAATGTTGCTGCTGAAAGTTAGGTAAACAATCAAATGTATACATATATACACCCAGCTTTTCCACCAGTCACCCCTTTAATCATTATACATACTTTTCAATGGGAAGAGGATGTGGTCCAGACACAGAAAGCTTGTAGATAAACATGAGAAATTTTCTAAAAGCTTCAAAAAACGGCCAGTGTGAGAGTAAACAAATGCATTTGTTTGAATTGATGGATTTGGAGACCATTTTTCTCTCCACAGGTGTCAACAGGCCCAGCTGCAAAAGCTGTTTTTCTGTCAGAAGTTCACAAGAGTAAGGCTCATAAAACTGGATGGCAGCTCCATATACCTGCAGAGCAATAAAATTCCATTATAAGATTTGAGGGTTTTCATTTCTCTTTTCCTTATTCCACAGAAATAGCTGCTTAGAATACATGACAGATAAATGAAAAAAAAAAAACAAAAAAACCCTCAGCATTGCTGATAGGAATAGCCATTGTGGAAAACAGTTGGGCAGCTCCTCCAAAACTTAACCAAAGAATTACTGCATGATACAGCAGTTCCACTTCTAGGTATACATACAAGTATCTCCTGCTTTCTGAAAGTTATTATATACTTCGATTGTATGAAAGGCCTACATTGGCACCTGTTTACGCTAACCAAAATAATCCAAAGGAAATTGTCACTTTTATGAAAAAAAAGTGGAAAGCAAAAATAGTGTTACTGTTCTGCAGGCAGCGTAATACAGAAGCAGCAGGCACCCAGCAGCCAGAGTAGCTCCTTCCCGGGAACCACACGCAGCATCTCCCCGTCAAGGTGCCAGACTGTGAATTGTGTCTGTGAGCACATGTGCTTCATCTCCATTTACAATATTTTGTGCTTCTATTAGCAAGGTGTCCCCTAAGATATCAGAAAAGTCTAACAGAGCTTATAAGGATTTTATGCTTAGCATAAAACTTGATGTAATTAAGCAACTGATCGTGAACAAAATAAAGACAACCTGAGCGTTGTCCAATTTGTACTATTTACATACAGAATATTGAAAGCTGCCAAAGTAATTTTTGGTTCTGCTAGTAGTCAAGTGGTCTCCCTTACTTGGCATCCAGTAATGGATAAAATGGAAAGTCTGTTGCTTCAGTATATTGATGGGTGTACAGAATGTGGTATGTATTTATCATATCATTCCTGTTTTTACTCTATATTAGTGTCATTTTAGGCTTTGTGTGTTTTTGGTATGGGTTGGAAGGTTATTTTTGGGATCTGGGCATGCTCAAAATTTTCTCTACATAAATTAATGGTAACTGTTTCTTTGCTTTACACCATTTTGGCTTGCCAAAGATTTTATAGGAATGTTCTGTTTCTGGAGAGTGAGAGAAACCCATATACCCAAAAGAATTCAAAATAGTAACTCAAACAAATATCTGTACACCACTGTTCATAGGAGAATTATTCACAAAAGCCAAATAGTAAAAACAACCCAAATGTCTATCAACTGATGAATGGATAAACAAAATGTAGTATATACATGTAACAGAATGTTATTTATCCTCAAAAAGAATGAAATTCTCATAGATACTGCAACATGGATGAATGCTGAAAACACTGTGCTAAGTAAAATAATCCAGACACAAAAGAACAAATATTTTATTATTAATATTCCACTTACATGAGCTACCTAGAACAGGCAAATACAGGGACACCGAAAGTAGAATATAGGCTACAAGGGTCTTGGGGAGGGGTAAAAGCAGCTTTTGGTTAGGGTGATGAAAAAGTTCTCAAAATGTATATAGTAGGGGAACCCGGGATGGCTCAGTGGGTTAAGAGCTCACTTTGCAGCACCGAGGGAATGAGGATCAAATCCCGGCCCCCGGCACGTGCGGACCCATATGCGGAACTGGGGAGCGCCCCCAGTTTGGTTCTCACTGGGGTGAGACCCCGGCCCAGTTCCTCCCTGGTACAGCCCTGCGCCCACCTGTGGAATGAAACTATGTAGAAAAAAACAATGATGTGCAACTATGGAGACTGTTCTGGGACCTCCCCCTTCTCTCTGACACTGTCTCTGTATCTCCCTCTCTGTCAAAAACAATAAAATAAATAAATAAATAAAATAATAGATGTCCAACTTAAAAAAAAAAATGTATAGTAATACTTATATAAATCTTATAACTATTTAGAAATTATATTTAACCCTTGTCTTTGCAGATACAATTATTTCAAAGTGATCTCAGAGGTTTTTAACAAGCAACATGACAAAAGCATCTCACTGAGGCTTTATTGTTCTCTACTGGTCAAATTTGGTAACTCGAGTGTTTGAAGATCTTAAAATTTTCATTTGTGGTTATTGTTTTCAATGAGAGAATCTATAAATGATTATTAAGCTAAAGAGTTAGCTTAATTGTAAGCAATCCACTTAATATAGGTGGCCTTCATTCAGTGAGTCTTTTCCTAAGTTCCAGCCATTGTGCTGGATCTTATCCTTCATTGTGTTTCATACAGTGGTTGTAAACTTATAGCCTGTAGAATGAGGCCACAGATGTAGTATTTTGTTAGATCC
The DNA here is from genome assembly GCA_004027555.1 of Craseonycteris thonglongyai. Classification (NCBI taxonomy): domain Eukaryota; kingdom Metazoa; phylum Chordata; class Mammalia; order Chiroptera; family Craseonycteridae; genus Craseonycteris; species Craseonycteris thonglongyai. Next base: position 4,570 of record PVKE010036878.1, on the reverse strand, counting down.
ATAAAAGTTAGCTATGATTTTCAATAAAATTGCTTATTTTATCAAATTTCCTAAAAATTTTTTCATTTTCAAATTTCTACTGTATCTAACTTATTTACTTTATTACTTTTAAGATTTTCAAGTTTTATTCATTTTTTATTTCCTAATATTTATTGTTGGTATCTCTTCGATTTTAAATTTTTGTTCTATGTCATTATTACTGTTTTATACACATTTTCAACTTTGGGCTATTATAAGTAAAGCATACACTTGTTTTTAAAGAACATATACACTTATATACACTCAATCTCTTGGAATATGCTCAGGAGTGTAACTGCGGGGCCACAGCATTGTTTCTTGTCCTTGCTGATCATGTGGAAGTTCTATATTTATTTTGGATGCAATATCCACCTTGAATACGTATATCACATTATTTTCTCTCAGCCTGTGGCCTGCTTCTTCACTTTCTTAATGGTATCTTTGAATAAATAAATGTTCTTAACTCCAAAAAGATTGTATTATTCATCTTTTCTTTTCTGGCTTGTGCTTTCTGCATGCTATTTTAACTCATTGCTACCTCCCTCCATTTTAATATATTATTTGTCTTCTGACCCTCATTGTTGTTGAGAAATTAGCCAGTCTAATAGATGTTCCTTTGAAAATAAATGTCTTTTCTTTCTGTTTTTTTGTCTTTGGTGTTTCAGTTTCACTATAACATGAAAAAGGTTGGTTTTGCATTTTTATTTTTTTCTACTGAAGGTTCAAAGTTTGTCTTTATTCTGACAATTCGATTTTTCAGCAATCCTGGAAAAACTCAACCAACTATTAGCTCTTTATATGCTACCTCTTTTGCTAGTCTCTCCTTCTGTAACTCATTACCTATCAATTGGCCTTCTGATTCTTTTCTTGCACATATTATTTTTAAACTCCTTTTGTCTTATGTTTTTCTGTGCTACAACCGAAGTGACCTATATCTTCTACTTTATTAACTCTCCCTTCATGTATGTCTTATCTGCTGTTTAAAACACTCACTGAATTTTTAATTTTAATGACCATATCTTTCATTTCTAGACATATCTTTTTCCAATCTGGCTGTTTTTCAAAACATCCTGTTCTTTCTTGATGTTTTGAGCCCCTCTATTAGGTCTTGAATCATTTCAATTATATACATTCAATTATATCATTCATATTGTTATTCTTCCATTTCAATATCTTGAGGGATTAATCCAGCTATGTGTTGTGTCTTGTTGACTTTTCCTATGGTAATTATGTCTTCTAACTTGTACTATAATCTCATTTTGAGGAGTGGGTTTTGGAAATGTATCTCCAGAAAGACTTTATATTTGCTTCTATAGAAGCTCCAATATATCAGCATCTTGATACCAATTTTCATGTTGACTTTTCACCTCAGGCACTGTACTACAAATTTAAACCAAATGTAATGTGTCCAAATAATCCTAACGTTAAATAAAACTTATGTCATATTAATCATTTTATGGGATTAAAACATAGACAAAATAGGTTAAATAAAAGATGAAAAAATATACCTTTTCGGCAGAAGAACCTGTCAGGACAAAAGTTGAAAAAACTGGAAGTGGGTATTTGGTTTGGGGATCCCAACATTCAATAGTAGCTCCCATAGGAAGGCAGAAGAGAGGTACAGATTCTGAGAGTGGAAATGACTCATAGTCATCTTCTGGGTACCTAAAAATTAAACCTTTTGGAGAAATGAGACAATGATAAAATTTTTTAAATAATTATTTTCCATAAATGACATGTGACACATTATCAGAATATTTACTAGCATATTTCATGGAAATATTTATGCGTGAAATTTCAAAATCAATTTTTCTCTTGCCATATCAGAAATTAAAATTAACAAATTTACACTTTTTTTTTAACCTATGGACTTTTAGTTCACTGTAATGTTAAAATGTATTTAAAACACTACTTAAATTCCATTCAAAAGGATCACCAATCTTAATGTATTTTCTGCTACCTACTGCCAACATCTTACAAAGAATGATAAAAAACATACAAGAAAATTTACCAACTTTTTCAGTTAGTCTTTTATTAAAAATTCAGGGAAGGGACATTTGTTATGAAATAATGCCAAGAAAACAGAAATTATTACAGCCCCTAAACTCATCTTGAGACAGAAGCAGTGTAAAATGCATGCAACATAAAAAGTCAATGAAAGAGAAACCCTTTGTGACCGAGTACAGAGTACCAGTTATGTGAGACCAAGAAAGTATAAACAGGGGGCACTCTGAGAACCATAACAGAGCCCCTTAAGAACACAGTAGTTATATAACATTAGTTCATTAGCCTCTGATGGCCCTAATATGCAGACCATATCTAAGATAAACACCTGAATATCAGTAATAGACTTTTGAATCCAAATTCAATCTCCAAAACTCTGTATTCTAAAATAAGTGTCTAATATCAAATACCTTAATACTTTCCCAAAGCTTGTTTTTTATAAGTGACCATTTAAGTGACACTTTCTCCCCACCAAAAAGTATTTGGAAATCACATACAATCAACACATTATAGCAATATTAACAGTAGTGCATTTTTAAATGATACTAAATTTATATATTTTAATTGCTGCCTTTACTTTAATATTATAAACTAAATGGTTTGATTCATTAGTATGAATCTTTATGAGGACAATCAAGATTTTTCAGATACAAATTTGCCTAACCTTCCCTGAAATAAAACTTTATTTTAAAAAAATTGTGCATGATCAAAAAGTATCTGACACTGCATGTTTTCACAAAGAAGTATTCCAGTATTTCTCTTCTATTTACAACTGGAGCATACCTGTATTTTCAGTCTTTATCCCACCATACCAGTGGGATGAAGAGGTCACACTTAACTCTTTACAGCCCTTGACACTTTACTGTGCAGTAAGAATGTGGCGATAGATTTCTCAAACACGTCATGGCAGAAAAGTTTCTCAGGCCCTCCTCTCCTCCATATAGCTGATTCTTTGCAACAAGGGACAAAGGAAGCAAGTCCACCTTTCATGGCAAGTAACATGTGGTTTCAAATCAGACACACAGAGATAAGAGAAGGAAATATAAGAAGTAAAGATGCAGTTTGACACCTTTCTGATTTCCAAAATATAAAAGGTCAGAGAGTAAGCAGTTTTAGTGTAGACTAAAAGCTTCAATGTTTATTCCACAAATGCTTCCTTGGGATGAAAGTTTCCATTTAATTAACATGAGATTTGAGGGAAGGGGGGTAATATTAATATATCTAGTATGTAATGTATTCAAGAAAACTTATACCTTTACATGCTAAAATAGATAATCTGATTTATGAACAAAACAATTCCACAAACTACATAAGGAAGCATACACTGCCTCTTCTAATCAAATGCTAATGTGCAGCAATAACTACAGTAATAGTGACAGCTTTTTTTTTAATTTACTTACCAGCTTTATATGCTATTGAATTAGAAGCAGGCACAGACTTCTTATAACATAGAAACACACTGGAACCCCACTGTAAAATATAAATCAGGTTTAAAAAAAAGACAAAAGAGAAAAAAATTTCTTTTGTTGAATGTTTTCTAAGCATTCTGATTATTCAGGGCAGTCTATTTAAAACATGTTTATCAGACAGACTACATAAAGTGTAACAAAACATGAGGTGGAGAACACTAAAAGAGTAAAAAAACATTGCCAATTTCCAAAAGCTTAGAATTCTGCAATCATCCACAACTGCCTATATTTGAAAGAAACAGCACTAAGTACAGTGGGCACTGGGGCCCAAAGTAGGATAAAGATTGGGGTCACAGGGGAGCTACAAAGTCACTGCCCTCAGAGGCAAACCTGTCTTGATTAACAGCCACAGGAGTATTAGTCTGCCTACAATGCATTTAAGCTGATGTCAACATATTTTTGATGTAAACATATTTTTCAAAAGTAAACCTGACCCAATAGTGAATTTTAACCTCAAAAAACTATAAATCAAATATATGTGTTCAATCTTCTTCTTCATTAGAGTCCTTTAAAAAAAAATTCAAGGGGAAGCCGGGATGGCTCAGTGGGTTAGGAGCTCACTTTGCAGCGCAGGGGACAGAGGATCAAATCCCGGCCCCGGCCCGTGCGGAACCATGTGCTGAACTGGGAGCTCCCCCAGTTCAGTTCTCTCTCTGTCTCTGACTCTGTATCTGTATCTCTCTTTCTGTCAAAAATAAATAAATAAATAAATAAAAATATATTAAAAAAAAAAAAATTCAAGTATGTGAAACTACAATATTTAAAATAAATAGGGGAAGCTGGGATGGCTCAGTGGGTTAAGCGCTCACTTTGCAGCGCCAGGGACCAGGGATCGAATCCCGGCCCCGGCCCGTGCGGAACCATATGCTGAGCTGGGAGCTCCCCCAGTTCAGTTCTCTCTCTGTCTCTGTCTCTGTATCTCTCTCTGTCAAAAAGAAATAAATAAAATTTAAAAAATGATTAAAAAAAATATATATATATATAAACAAACTTTTAATAAAAATGTTAGTCCTTTTTCTCCTCAAACTCATATTTCCATTTTGGTTCCCTCACAGAACCTGATCCTAATGTAATATACT